>OZ036009.1:2591440-2716440 GCA_964035015.1 Corallium rubrum
ATCTATCCATCCCATCCCATCCATCCATCCCATTCCATCCATCCATCCCATTCCATCCCAACCTCGTCCCCAGGGCATTTTGCCTCCACGTTAGGAGGTCGGCGAAAATGGCCCTGGCATCGGCTGGTCGATTCTATAATCGGATTGGCCGGTTTAAAAACTTGATTAATTCAGATACAGTGTAATTTATTCATCAAAATATGAATTGCAATAAATCCACTCAGCGAAGTTCATCCAAAGAATTGTAACGATAGCTTTGGTTAAAGTCAAGAACAACATTAGATATATGTTTCTTCCCAACATTTAAATGTATCCTGGATAATCGTGGGGAGTATCATGATGAATAATGTTAGCCAGTTGCATTTATGGTAAAGGTTCACATGAGTAATTCGGCAGAGCGTTAAATATTTCTTATTTATTATTCATGTATACGTATTATACAAAAACGAAACACAAAGACCGCATAAATTTTCTTGCCAAAGCACCCCAAAATTCTGGGTGTCATGTGACCAGCCGATTCCAGGGCCATTTTCGCCGACTCCCAACGTTGGAGGCAAAATGCCCTGGGGACGAGGTTGATTCCATCCATCCACCCATCCATCTCATCTGTCCATCTATCCCATCTATCCATCAATCCACCCCATCCCATCCATCCCATCCTATCTATCCATCGATTGTAATGCGATGTCTGTCCTGGTTGTATGAAATTTCTACTTGTACACGTCTTATTCTTTACAATATTTCGTTCTATTGCAGCCTTTCTTGCTCAAGCATTTTAGCATGCATGACACCTGCGGAGTGAGCAGTCTTCACGGTGTTCCAGGAATACTGTCGGCATTTTGTAGCGTAATCATTGCAGCAGTCGCTGAACGAGACCAATATAAAGATAGGTATTGTAAACATAATGACATGGACGTTTCTTACAGATGTTTGGTAGACGTTTGCCTCAAGCTCAAATACAATCCCTATCTGGGCCCAGCTCAGGAACGTCTACCAAACGTCTGTTGATGGGGTGTTGGTGGCACAATGGTTAGCGCACGTACCTCTGCGAGCCCACTTATCTGATTAAAATTTCACCTTGGTCACATGTGAAAATAAGAGCGCTCCCAGTTTGACTCTACCAAACACCACAGGTTCCCCCCAGGTACTCTGGTTTCCTCCTGTAGTAACACTGGACCAATGAGGGATGGTCCTTACTGGACCTCTAGGGATGACAGTTTATATATATAGGTAACTGATAGAGTTATCCAGTATAAATATAATTTAGTTTAGTTTAGTTTAGTTTAGTTTAGTTTAGTTTAGTTTAGTTTAGTTTCTTCCCTGGAACTACGATTTAACATTCTTTATTGATCTTTTTTATTTATTTATTTTCTTTTTTCTTATTTTGTGGGTTTTTCTTTTTTGCTGCCCAAGGGAGTAATCATGATAAACTTTTACGTTAATTCTTTTCCAGCTTGTACAAAATTTATCCTGCTAGAGCTCCACTAAAGAACAGCACACAGTTCAAAGACTTAATCCTTCATTCTCCAGACATTAGTCCCGGCCAAGGAAGATCAGCTAGTTCTCAATGCGGTATCCAGGTAGCTGCTCTTGTCATAACACTTGCTGTGTCTATTGTCGGAGGCCTGGTGACTGGTGAGTATTAGATAACACTTTACTAAATCCTCCTATTTGATTGGTGGGTTATTGATCACGTGGTATTGAATAGAATTTTCCTTGCATTGATAATGTTTAATTACGTTGCCTACGTCATTCAAGGGAAAACGTTGTTCAAATATATTTGAATAGCTACAATAAGTTGTTGTTGATGATGATATTGTTGTTGTTGAAGTTGTTGTTGTTGTTGTTGTTGTTGTTGTTGTTGTTGTTGTTGTTGTTGTTGTTGTTGTTGTTGTTGTTGTTGTTGTTGTTGTTGTTGTTGTTGTTGTTGTTGTTGTTGTTGATGTTGTTGATATTGATGTTGTTGTTGTTGTTGATGATGATGTTGTTGTTGTTGTTGTTGTTGTTGTTGTTGATGTTGTTGTTGTTGATGTTGTTGTTGATGTTGATGATGATGATGTTGTTGTTGTTGTTGATGTTGTTGTTGTTGTTGTTGTTGTTGTTGTTGTTGTTGTTGTTGTTGTTGTTGTTGTTGATGTTGTTGTTGTTGATGTTGTTGTTGATGTTAATGATGATGTTGTTGTTGTTGTTGTTGTTGTTGTTTGTTGTTGTTGTTGTTGTTGTTGATGTTGTTGCTGTTGTTGTTGTTAATGTTGTTGTTGATGTTGATGTTGTTGTTGTTGTTGTTGTTGTTGTTGTTGTTGTTGTTGTTGTTGTTGTTGTTGTTGTTGTTGTTGTTGTTGTTGTTGTTGCTGTTGTTGATGTTGTTGAAGTTGTTGTTTTTGTGGTTGCTGCTGTTGTTGTTGTTTTTATGGATGTTGTTGTTCTTTTTGTTCTTCTTTTGTGAAGCGTAGCAGCTTTACTTGTGCATTTTTAGGTCTTATTGCAAAGAGAAAGTTCTTCGACCCTCTCGACGAAAACGACTTCTACTTAGATGCTCCGTATTGGGAGGTAAATGCTAAATATTTTTTGACTTTGAAAATTATAGCAATGTTAATTGATAATAGCCCAATGTACGAAGATGAGCCAAATATTAAACCCAATAAGCTCTTTTTGCAACTCCCGAACGTCCAAAATATACGTCTAAACAGTCTTACATGGCGATTAAGAGTTTCAAAAACGCATTTCCTCCCGTATTTTAAGATCAGTACATTGAGTTGTGACTGCATGAGAGAAAGACACCGCGAGATTCAATATTGGATCGTTTTCACTCATGTGATCGGGTGATGAAACGATACGAAATGTTAAAATAAGAATATAGGCAATATAGTTAAATTCCCAATAGGATAAAGATTGTGCACCAATATGGCCGCCGTGACGTCAGATGAAAACCAGGAATAAAAAGCGCGCGAAATTCACTGGTGCAAAATGCATCTCTTTTTTTCTCATGGATTTTTTGTAAATAATTATCTGGCCTCTGTCACTATAGGTTCCAGATGATTTCTTGGAAGCTAGTCCACAAATCCTTATTCCTCAAGTGCCAGCAGTAGCTTTACCCGACGAAGACGAATGTGACGATGACGACGAATATGAAGAAGAAGGAGAAGAAGAAGATAAACTTGAACTAAACAAAAATATCGATTTTTCACATGCACTGGTTTGAAATAATTGGCGGAAGTTTCATATAAATATCCCGAAATTTTAAGATAACCTATAGTCCTTTATTTTAGCCCAAATCCTAACCCCAACCCTACCCAACTATTTCACTTGCGATAGTAATTTCTAGTTCAATAATATTTTCTGTGACTTCTGTGCGCACCCAAAAATTGATTCTTTTTGGATTAGGGTCTAGGGTTCCCTGTGGGTGTTACAAAATGGCGCCAAGGAAAATATAGCAGACAGTTTTTGATATATAAGAAGTGAACAACGAATTAAAAGCCGAATTATAAGTGTCTTTTGGTAAAATTACCTACTTCATGTTACATAGGAGATTACTTTCACCTGTATTTTACGATATTAAATGTGCTATTTTCGTCGAAAAGCACGACTAATATAATTTCAACATGTTCTTCTGGCTTGATATTGAAATATTTGTTTCTGGAAGTGATGTGTATATTTTTGGAACGACTCACTGAAGCGACAATTTGAATATAGGTACGTTGTTCGTAGTCGCGCATGCTGTAGTTTCAATACAATAAACGTGGGACCATGCTATATATTGCTGACCAGCTTTACCATCTGAAATTTCCAGGATTTTTCATTGTGTTGCACCCCCTGGGGCATATGTGGCCCGCACTTTCGGGGGCCCCCGCGCTTTGTGATTGTGTAATTTTTTGTTCTGCACTTCCTTTCTAGAAAGTGTTGGGCCCTAGGGCCCTAAGGGCTTTGGTTAACTTAGGGGTCCTTGCACGGGGCCCACAGCATATTTTCAGCATACCCTAATGAGTAATCCAGCCCTGCCCCCAGGGGGATGGGAGGTGGGTACTTTCTGTGAGTCGGAATAGAATAGGGTAGGGGTATATGTTGTATATTTGAAATTCTGATCACCCTCTCAGGTAAAAACTCTTGTGCCCCTGTTTCAGACATTATAATTATATAGTAGGAAAAAAAGATGCCCCTGTGCCAGATGAAACAACTGTTGTTGAAAAAGGACTCTGTTCCAGACTATTAAGAATGGTCAAAGTCATACTCAAATGGTGCATCTCTTTAATATACCCATCTTCTAGAATTTCTAGCCCTCCCTAAATCCCCTGCCTCAGAGTTTCCATGAAACTTGAACATTTTGATTTCTGAGGCCTTTCCTGGAATTTTCTTGTGTCCTTTATAGATGAGTGGCTGTATATGTGAACAGCAGATTAAAAACCAGCATATGTATAATTGCTTGTTTCACAAGTGATGTTCAAACGAAAGGGCAAACACGAAGATGGAAAGTTACCAGAGAATGTCCTACTCCTGTTTAAAAGAGCTGTGTTTAAGCTGCCCTTTGATTTAAATGAAAAGCAAATACAGAGTTTGGTGAAAGCCATTGAGCATGTTACCTTGAAGACCAGTGAACGTGTCGTTGTGAAAGGTAGCATGTCTCCAGGATGGTATGTCACTGTGAGTGGACGAGTGGAAGCTATCAGTAGTCATGCTGGGGTTGCTTTAAGGTTTGTCAAGAAGGGAGACTTCTTTGGTGATGTTTCAACATTCTTTGGTACACCTTGTCCTATAACTGTACGAGCATATGAAGGGTAGGTATATATGGTAAAGTGAAAAGATGGTAAACTTCAGCAATTAATTTTAATAACGATTAAGTACAGTATATGGTGTCTGTTTTTGGGGAGTGACTTGTAACTGTTGGAGTGATCACTTCTGACTCTACCACAACCACACACCAACTGGGGCAAACAACAAAATACAAATTTGAATTTTTAATCTTACACTTTTATAATTGATATTTTTATAGATTTTGTTTAAAAATTATGTATTTTAAAATTACTGTATATTTGCAACAGGACCTCCCTGGAAATCACCATTAGTGAGCAGAGCTTCCTGTATAAATATTAATAAAAATAAGTAGACAGAAATGAATAGGAAAGAATTAGGCAGAGGGCAGGGAAGGGAATAGATGAGTGGTAGTACATCAGGGCCTTCCAGAGCCAGAATGGGTCCCTGGTCAATATAATACACAGGCCTGCATAGATTTAATTAGGGGTGTGTACAGTATATTTGTAAATAAAATATTTTTCTTGTTGTAGCACAGAGCTGCTCTTTATCAAGTCACAAAGTATTTTAAATGTACTTCCTGAGAAACCTAATATAAGTTTATTTCAATGGTTTGTTAAAAGGTTTGTGAAATACTTCTGCAAAACCTAGGTCATTCATGTGAAGATAGCTAATTGTATTTTCCTAAAGCATGTCTGTACAGTATAGTTCCTGAAAATTAAGGAAATGGCCCCCTCCCCAAATTTCACCCACCCACCCAATATGCCATATTATACTACCACATACTATAATTATTTGAATAATTATACCATAATACCCAGGGCCGGATTAACGGTTCGCGGGGCCTGTGGCATATTATCAGCGCGGGGCCCCTTGACCCCCCTGTGAATTCAGGTTTCCCTGAAATCAGAAAGATTAAAAAATATCAATATTCCGTGATTTGAAAAGTTGCCTGTGTATTTACGCATCTGTATTTGTGGCAACAGCGCCTCGCTTATTGTGGCTCTTTTTGACTTTTTGGTTCTCACTTTTTCATTTTTGGGGCCTCACTTTTTTATTTATGGTTCCGGCCTGCTTTTTTTATTTTTAGGGCCTCCCTAGCTTTTTTATTTATAGTATCTTGCTTTTTTTATTTTTGGGACCTCACTATAGCTTTTTGATTTATGGGTTCTTGCTTTTTTTAGTTTTTGGGCCTCCCTAGTTTATTTATGGGTTCTTGCTTTTTTTAGTTTTGGGGCCTTGCTTTTTTATTTATGGGTTCTTGCCTTTTTATTTTTGGGGCCTCGGTTTTGTTTTTGTTTTTGGGGCCTCTTTTTTGAGTTTTGGGGCCCCAGCGCCTCACTTTTTCATTTGCAGTACCTCTTTTTTGAATTTTGGAGCATCTTTTTTTTACTTTTGTACGTGGCCTTGCAGTTTTTGGGGCCCCACACTTTTTGGGCCCCGCACTAAAAAATCGAAACTGAGCAAAGCGCGGGGCCCCTAACAGTGCGGGGCCCGTGGCATAAGCCACTTCAGCCATATGGTTAATCCGGCACTGATAATACCCATGGCATATAATAGGATACAATAATAGTGTGCATGAACCTACAAATTTTTTTAAAAATGTTACAATTTCTAGGAGATATATTGACACAGCCAAGCTTTTCCAGGAACATGCAGTAACAAAAGAATTGGCCTACCAAAGTCTCCACGAGGTTTATAATCGATAGATACAGTAGTAATTTGTCATTGTGATGGGTTTCTTTTCAGTTGATTTTTCTTGTTGTGTTATTTTAGACACCCATGTTTCACGACTGGAGTTCTGACTGCCTACATTTTCTAATTGAGCAAACCTTACCTGGTCTGTTCTAATTGTATTAATTTAATTTCTAATTGTATTATTACAGTACATATTCTATTAATTAATTAATCAATCAATCAATTAATAATTTAATTTGTAACGTGCAGAAATCATTGTGCTGTTTCCTACTGGTAGCTATATCTGTCGTCAAGGTGACCATGCTCGTGAAGTATTTATTCTTGTTCATGGAACTGCAAAGCTTATTACTGACAAACAAGAATGTGTTACAGTGTCTGCCAGCAATACAAGTTTCTGTATGGGAGAGGAAGCATTCTTTAATATGTCAGCAAGGAATGGTGATATTAGGTACAGTACTGTTTATGAAGAAATAATTATAACATGACTCACAATAACTGATTCCTGTATCATCAAAATTGTGTGGGAATTGAATAGTAGAATTTGTACAATTTCCCAAAATATTTTAGTGTGTATCATCTACACTCTACAGTATAATTATGAAGTACATTTATTGAACTTTTAGAGCTGAGACTCCTTGTTTGGTGTTAGTAATAAACAAAGAGCATTTGGATCATCTTTTTTACAGTGACATTCTGGTAAATTTAATTTTGTCTCATTTTTTTATTATTGATTTATTGACTGGTTGGTTGGTTGGTTGATTGATTGATTGACTGGTTGACTGATTGATTGGTTGGCTGATTGTTTGACTGATTTATTGACTGGTTGATTGATTGGTTAGCTGATTGACTTATTGACTGGTTGATTGACTGATTGATTGATTGGTTAGCTGATTGACTGGTTGATTGATTGATTGATTGACTGGTTGATTGATTGATTGACTGGTTGATTGATTCACTGGTTGATTGACTGATTGGTTGGCTGGTTGATTGATTCACTGGTTGATTGACTGATTGGTTGGCTGGTTGATTGATGGACTGGTTGATTGATTGAACTGACTGATTGATTGAGTCTGATTGACTGCATGGTTGATTGACTGAGTATGATTGATTGACTGGTTGACTGACTGACTGACTGACTGACTGACTGACTGACTGACTGACTGACTGACTGACTGACTGACTGACTGACTGACTGACTGGTTGATTGATTGATTGGTTGATTGACTGATTGACCAGCAGGAACCACCCAAGAGGGCATAATGATAAAAAATAATGTACACAAACTTAATAATTATAATGATCACTCATTATGATTATATAGTGTACAGAAGAGCAAGACCTACATGAATCATTGTCACAGCAGTGGAAACATGTTCATACCAAACAAGATAAAGTAGTTTATTCCAAGTACAGGGGGCAGTTAGATTTGGAGGTGATAAGCATTGTAAGTACACTCTGACTGATTGTACTGCCCTACCAGCTGTTAACCCAAGTCTTTTCTCCACTACCCCACCTGCTGTATATGCCTGCCTACTTTTTCTTTCCAAATCCTTCTCTTCCTATTTCCCAGGTTGGAGATCTTGCAAGATGTTACAAGATCTTGTCAAGATCTTACAGGATCATGGTAAGTTCTTGCAAAGATCTCGGGAAGTTCTTGCATGATCTTGGGAAGATATTAAATAAGATCTTATGTAAGATCTTGACAAGATCCCCAACCTGGGTTGACTCAGGTCTTTTCATCTCCCTCACTCCATTTATGGCTCCTCCCTTCCTTTCTCCCCCTTCTCACTTCCTTCTCACCCCCTCTTCTTTCCCTTCCTTTCTTTCTTGTTTTCACTTCCCTCTTTCAATCCTACCATTCTTCCTTGACCTATCCCATCCATCCCCTTTTCTAAATAATTCATAAAACACCCTTCCTTTTTGTATCTTATTTATAGCTTCTTTGGCAGGCACTGCAACAGGTACAAACAATTTATCATACTTAGTACTAGAAGTTGTAAAAGAAAAAAGTTCCAATTTTTTCCCCCTTTTTAATTAGTTTTCTACATTTGTCTCATAATTTGTTTCTGCAGAGAGGCATTCAAATACCTTTTACAGCAGCATTTTTTCACACCTTGTTCCTGTCCATGAATGCCATGGAGGTTGAAGTGGGAAAGGAAATCTTGGGTTCTGAGGAGTTGTGTAAGTCAACTTTAATATTTCCAAACTGACAAATAAATGCAATGTTATGTTGTTGGATAATTTAAATATATAGTTATTGTAGTCAACCCAAGTTCTTAATATTTTTTTAATTTGATTTATTTTCCTTTATTAATAATTAGATGATGTTGTTCTTCTGTTGTTAAAAGGATGTGGTGAATTGTTTTCTGAAAATGAGTCTGCTGGGAATATTCAATCAGTTGGCTTGTACTGTAAGTAAACATGACTCTAGGGTCTAGCATTTTAAACACATTCCATAATAAACTAAGGCAGACTTGGCATTAAACAGACTTTACAAATCTATTCCTGGTCATTTTAGTAACCAAAATTGTACCCACAAATGTTTTCTGAATGCAGTTTAACTCATTGCTGCCTACAATAGACTGGCTGAAAGTAATCAGGGCATCGCTTTTTCACACTGGTGCATTATGCTCTCAAACTATTAAACTAAACTAATGTTATTTACACTGGATAGCTCTATCAGTTAATACCTAACTGTTCTCCCTGGCAGTGGTTAGCGCACGTGCCTTTCACCTCTGCGACCCGGGTTCAATTCCTGCTCTCAGCAGTTATCTGATTAAACTTTCACCTTGGCCGCATGTGAGAAGAGTGCTTCCAGTTTGACTCTACCAAACATCGATCGCAGGTTTCCTCCGGGTACTCCGGTTTCCTCCTGTAGAAACACTGGACCAATGAGGGATGGCCCTTACTGGACCTCTACCAACACCCAGTATAAAATATCAGTATAAAAACTGATACTAAACAAGGAAGTCCTGTGTAACCTTATCTCTATCCGTAAACCATCTCGATTTACAAGATCTTGTAGTGCTGATAATGGATTAAATCTGTCAGTTCCTAAGACAAATACTGTAACATTTCAATCCAGTTACTTTTGCCATGTGACGAGGACGTGGAACATCCTTCCCACTTTCTTGAAAGATATCTCCAGATCTGTCGCTGTCTTCAAAAAAGACATACAACTTTTATTTTGATCTGACTAAGACAATTTTTGATTTTATAATTTCATTCGTGCCGTCTGGTTTTAAAACACGGTCGCCTCTGAACTGTGTTGCTACTAATTATGTTAATTTGACTTGATTATCTGTTGGGTTCTTAATTTTCCTTTATTACTGTTCCGGGTTCCCGTTATTGGAGGTTTTGCCTCTGTGGGTATTCCCTGCCATTGTCTATGTTTATGTTTGTTTTAGTGTAATTGTGTATTTTAGTTTAAGTCTTGTCTATAATTTTGTACTGGTGAAGGTTATAAATAAATAAATCTGTGTTTGGACATTGTTAACCCTTTCACTCCCAACTTTCCGGGAGCTCTCCCATTGACAAGTAAAATTGTCTGGCATTAGACAGAGTAAGATCATCTGGTGTTAGACAGAGTAAAATAATAAAGTATGGAAAATTCTGAATTTGGGAGTGAAAGGGTTAAATTATTTTTGAACGCAGAAGGCATGATATTTTCTTTTATGTAGCCCCTCCCATAAACATCCATTTCTTTCAAGTTTAACAAGCCTCAAAGTTTTAGAGACAGACTTGGAGCAAGCTTATATAAACAGTGACTAATAAAAGACTTTCTCTTCCTTGTCAGTGCCAAGCAGTGATGTTCCTCATGGCAGTTGGATAAAAGCCACAGAAACATCACTCGTCGTAAAAATTCCAGCAGCTGATGCAAGAAAAGCACAGGAGCAATTTTTGGATATTGTCATAGTGTAAAGCTAATTAATATGCTATCCTTAACATCTATGACCTTAATATCATTTACAGGTGCTTGAATGAATGTTTGTTAATATTTATAGTTGCACTTATCAACATTGACATTCAACACATATCATGCAGTGAGTGATGTGACAGTGTCATTTGATATCAATATCATGCATCACAAAATGCTTTGTTGCTGCTTAATTAATATTAATTCCAACCATACTGGGATGTTTTAAAGCTGTGCCTGATTAATCAATTAATCGACTCTTTTTCGACAATCGATTAATCATTAACAACAATCGAATCATCAACAAAAGTCACCAGCATGATTCTAAAATGAGTTTTTGTTAAAAAGTTGTGGAAATATGAGATGGCATTGTGACATTCACCCTGTTAAAAACAGCTATATTGCATATCAAATGTTAAAGGCAACTTGTTTTGATTCTTATCTCTAAGGAAGTAGTAAAAATCTTAAAAGCACCCCTTTATTTGAAGGGACAAACAATGGCAACACGTGTTGATTTTTTAATACGATTAATCGATTGTTGTCAATGATTAATCGATTATGAATATGGACCGATGGGCACAGCTCTAGGATGTTTGGACAGCCTGCAAACTCACCTATTCCTAACATATTTTTATTATAAATTTTAGAAATACAATATAAATAGCCCTTAAAATAACTATACGAAAATGTGTATCAAAATCTAGAACTGACACACATTTTTACAATATTTAACTGTTCTTATCATTGTCATCATTAATGTTTGCAGTCCTTCAGTACAGTATGTACTATTAGTGATTCACTAACAAAACAATCTTATTTGTATTTTTAATCTGTTCCCATCATGAAGAAATTGTGTAAACTTTGGGTAAATATATATATATATACACCTGTAATATATAATTAATTCTTTGAATGTTTTCATGGCGATAAAGTAATATAAATAAGTTTTGTGGAAACACCACGTAAAATATTTCTTTGCTAAGCTTTTGGCCTGTTGACTCAGGCCTTATTGCTCTGATGAAGGCCTGAGTCAACAGGCCAAAAGCTTAGCAAAGAAATATTTTACGTGGTGTTTCCACAAAACTTCTTTATATAATATATAAGTTTACATTATTTAAGCAAGTTCTGTTTGTGCATTTTGGCTTTGGTAAAACCTGCAAAGCCTGAACTCAACTTTAAGATCCTCTAAATTATTTAATTTTTCTTTTCTTCTTACTGCTTTTTGTCAATTCTTGTTCAACATTGTCAGATTCACTACTGTCAGCCTCAACAATCAATTCTTCTAATTTTTGCACTCTTTCATGCAAAGAAAGCACTATTGACTGAATCTAAATCATAAAATAAAACAAATTAGCAAAAGATAAGATTCCATTTTGCCATTGTCTTCAGTTTAACCGTTTCACTCCCAACTTTCTGGGATCTCTCCCATTGACGAGTAAAATTGTCTGGCATTATGAGACAGAGTAAAATAATAATTAAAGTATGGAAAATTCTGTATTCCGGAGTGAAATGGATAATATAGATGGTGAAAATGACGTCAGAATGTGGTAAGACAAAAGGTTGCTCCGTATACAGCCATTAGCTAGTGGTTGTTAAATAACGAGTTGTTGTTAAATAACGAATTGTCATGTTGATCCAATATATGATAAAATGAGAATAATCAGCCAAAAATTGTAAAATGCGACTTTGGGAATGCGAATAAAAAGACAAACCTTAACAATCATTTTTTCAAGCTCTTGTGTTGAATGATCATCCATCTGTCTGTCAATATATGTGTTTGTATTTTCTCCACCACCCAATTGGTAACTAGAAATGGTAGATTTCATCTTAGAGAGTTTTTCCAAGCAGACATTAAACTGTAAAAAACTGTCCTTAGGCAGAGAGGCAGGGTAGAGTTGACACATCCTCAGTGTCCAATATATGGATGTGAAGAGCAAAAGAATAAATCAGAGAATAAAGCAATAACAATGGGAGAACAAAAGAAAAACATTTTAAGCATTAATCACTGCTCTTTGCATAATTAGCTTTAGGAGTACAGTATTCATTGGCAGAAAACACATACTGAGGCAATATATAGTACCGTGCAATTAGTACATGTATAATTTTACCTTTTAACTTTACTTAAATTCAGTGTGTAAATGTCTCTGAAACATGAGAGTGAAACTTTATAAATATTTATACATTAATTTAGTAATTTAAATAGTAATTTATAATCTCACAAGCATTATTTCATATTTATCACCAACCTTATAGAATCCAGTGACTTTGGAGTTGTTTCATAACATTGACCAATATTAGTTTGGCATGAATTACATTCCAAAATATTATATGTGCTAAAAAGATGAAATATGAAAATATGAAAACCAATTTCCAATAATATACTGGAGTATATTATCATTTAATCTTTTCAACAAAACAGGCAGAGGGCCAAAATTATATACAGTACTATATTATTTTGTCAATATAGTAATCTAAAATGGTATCAGCCTATTGTAAACAGTTGTAGTGGAAAACATATTAGGAGTTGAGACAAAAAAACCAATAAAAATTCTAATAGCTGCATGATAAAATTAAAAAAAAGTTAAGGTATAATACCTCCCCTTATCAGGGCCAACAGCTGATGTCTCACAGTCATTTGTTATTGCCACTGCAGCTGTAACCACTAAAAATTTAAAACAAAATCAAAACGCTAAGGGTAGTAAAGCAGCAGCAGCAGCACCAACAACAACAACAGTGGTGGCAACAATAGCAGCACCACCACCAACAACAACAGCAGTGGTGGCAATAATAGCAGCACCACCAACAATGTAACAACAGTAGCAGCAACACCACCACCAATAACAGTAGCACCACCACCAACAACAACAGTGGTGGCAACAATAGCAGCAGCAGCACCAACAATATCAGCTACTAACAACACCACCACTAAAAACAATGCTACGCTGCTGGTACCAACAACAACAGTGTAGCACCAGTATCAACAACAGTGCAGCCAGACTGGAAAGTTTGTATCGCACAACGGATATATCCATGATATATCCATTGCGCGATTTTTCATGACAATTTCCCATGGCCACGCAATTTTCATAAAAAATGTAGTGGCCGTGCAATTTTTAGAAAAAATTGCCTGTGATCGTGGACTTTTAACACAAATTCGGTGAAAACTGCATGAAAATTCGATTGTAGCCACCATTTTATTCGCAACAGCACAGAAACGACTTATTTTCCCGCACGAGCCCACGCAATTTTTACGAGATGCCCGTGCAAAATGGCGGCCGAAATTTGATTCCCGTTGCACATTTTTGGCAGTGCAGCACCACCACCAATAACAACAGTGCAGTACCACCAATAACAGCAGCACCAACAACAGCAACACCACCACTACCACTACCAACAACAGCAGCACCAACAATAACAGAACCACCAACAACAACATCACCAACAACAGTGCAGCACCAGCAACAGCACCAACAACAGCACCAACAACAGCACAGCACTAACAGCAGCACCAACAACTAGTGTAACAGCAGTAGAAAAATTAATAACATTAAAAATTTAAGCTTCTATTTTTATGCATTCAGCAACACGTGAGGAGTACTTGCTTCATGGCATGCATTTACTTAGATTTCGGTATTTTAAAACTATGAATATAAAGTATAAACTAAAGAACAAAAACAAATTTGCAACACTGACCCTGGAGAGAGATGCTTCCCAAGTCTTTATTAATTCTAACTGTTGATAAACTGTCTCCCAATATTTCACGACAACAAGCACAGTAAAAAACGCAATATTGTTCCTCTTCGTCGTCTACACACGGCGCATTTGTATCATCTAGTTGTTCGGCCATGTTGTCACGCGCATGCGTAGATAAAGTAAAAACCCGCGGGAAACATGTTGGTTATTGCGGTGCCCTGAAAGTTAGCTTGCGGGGGGGGGTGTACCTCTATTGCGCTTCCTCAATTATCGACCAACTCATTTTTATGACCAATTTCCTAACAATTTACCGACAAATCACGTTTTTCTCTGCAAAATCTCTGTTTTACTGACAAGTTTTCCAAAAAGTGGGGGGTGTCACACCCCCTACACCCCCCCCCCCCGACGCTACGCCCCTGCCGGTATGCTTTGTCCCAAATTTTAAAGAATAGCCAAAAATGAGAAGCCTACGGCTACCATCTTATCAGCGTTCGCTTCAATTCGGTTAGAGAAGCCAGCAAGCGAAAAATGCTGCGCGCTAAAAGTGAATCGAGGGGTAAAGGTTGATAAAGGAGGATCATAAAGGGTAAGCAAGGGTGTCCTGTGGTTATTCAAATTCGTATCCCACAATGCATTGCTTCAAAGAAGTGGCATGGCGTTTGTGATCTGTTATTTAGTTTGAAACATTTGAAAAGTTTTAGCATTTCTAGCCATCTTTAGGGATGTCGGAGAAAGGAGAAGGTACAGTTTGTTTGTTTAATCTTTTGCTAATAGTTTTGTTGTTTACGGTGTGGCACACGATGCTTACTTCTCGTTTTGTTTGTTACCGGAAAAAGGTGAGGGAGGCAAGGTTGTTGAAGTGAAGAAAGAAATTGTGGACGGACCTTCTTCTCCAAAACGAGTAAGTATTGTGCCAGAAACTTACAGTAGACTAGTAGAGATTGTCTCCGAATACAGAGTTATTTTTTGATGTTTTAAAGTGTTAATTCAACGGTATTAAACAGAACTTATTCTGATATTTTCAGGTCAAACTTGGCGACAAGAATGATTTCAAAAAAATCGCAAGGGATACCTTGGTCGCAAGGTAAATTTGTTAATAGGCTTTTGTTGTTGTACTTAGCCTTGTTTATACTGTGTAGTCTAAGGTTTAACGAAATAGCGCTTTATTTTGACAATTATTGATGGACATTGAACACTTGAGAATAGACAAGTTGACTCCCAGTATTTTGTACCAAAACCCAGCAGTTGTACGCAAAAATGTGTTTACCCCATATCTACGTAGTCAACAGCTGGAATACCAAATGCTAGTGGTCTAGAGACTAGACTACCAAGTTAGACATGAAAACTGTAAATATGTTTGATGGTTTCAATTGATTATTGTGAGACAGTGTCAGTGACCTCGGGTGGAGAATAATACCATACCTGACAAGTACAGAAAGCTCTCTACTTGTCCAGTATGGTTCGTCACTTGGATTAACACCTTACTACACTGGGCCCAGATGGGAAAGTTTGTATTATGCAACATATATATCTGTTGTGCAATTTTTTACAACAATTTTGGAAATTTTACAGTTTACCGTACCCAAGTAATTCAGTGATTCCTATGCCACCAAGCAAGATTAATTTGATGACCTAACCCAAACAAAACCCTAACCCAAATCAGTAACCGTGTTTACCACTTATTTTATACCCTTACCGACCCACTAATGTGTTTATTGTCTAGCTTTATACGCTAACCTGACACAGTGATGACTTGGGTACGGTAAAGTGTAAACTACCCACAATTTCCCATGGCTGTGCAATTTTCGTGAAAAATTAAAGTGGCTGTGCAGTTTTTGAAAAATTGCCTGTGATCGTGGACTTTTAACGCAGATTCAGCAACAACTACATGAACATTTTATTGTAGCCACCATTTTATTTGTGGCCACCCTGGAAATGACTTATTTTCACAATGAGCCCATGCAATTTTCATCAGATAATTAATCAGTTGCAACTAACATAACAATTATTGTTAAATGCTGAAGCTGAATTCACTGTAACTGCTGACAAAAATTTGTGATGGTCTCAGGGAAGTAATTTTATAAGCCCTGGTGCAAATCGTTGCTTGATTTATTGTTTGATGTACATTTGATTTATGTATTATATCTTTTTTTATAGGTTCCAAGAACAGGATACGTATGTTGATTATCTGGAGGAAAAACTTGGGCAGTGCTCCAATAGTGAGTGTTTAGTTTTCCTTAAACCCTTAGCTGCTTTTTATCAAGTAAAATTGTTAAATATTGGACAATAAAGGGAACATTTTTGGCTTGCTCAGGCAGAATGAGTTATCCTTGAAAGATGCATGTACTGATGTACTAAGTTTCAAGATTATCAAGTTCAAAGACTGACTTGTGATTTTGATTTTAGATGGAGAACTTACTTCTTTGCGAGAATCTGAGGAAAAACTAAAACTTCAGCAACAGGAGTCAACTAGACGTGAAAATGTACTTGTAATGCGTTTGGCCACAAAGGAACAAGAGATGCAAGAACTTTTGGTGAGATATTTACACGGAACATTGTCATTTTACAATCGGGCTGTGGCAAGTGCATAAACTGTTTACACACAGTGGTGTCACACATCACAGGCCAAGACAAGGTAGCAAGCTTGTCTCCCAAAGACAGTAGTGGTCTATCCAGGCTTCTGGAAATTCAGGGAGTACTGTATTAAAATTTTAACTCTGATCTATTACAAATCCCACTGATTGGTTGAAAGGCAAGAGAAACTTGAATGCTATTGTGCATGTTGTAAATATTGTCATCACACTCCAAAGTATTCCACATACATCAATTTCTATCTGATGTGAAACCACACCTGTAGTATAAGGCAAGGTAGACTTTGCAACTCACTTTCACCCAAATCTTTGGAAATTCACTTGGACATTCACAAGTTTGTTTGGAAGTTCGTAGTTCATTTTGAACTCTACAGTTGATTGGTTACTTGGTGCCTAGCAGTCAATCAAATGTGTAGTTCAAAACGAACTTTGAACTTCCCAATGAACTTGCAAACTTTGGAATGAACTTCTGAAGGTTTGGGTGAAAAGTGAGTGACAAATGACTGAAAGATCAATTTCAGTACTCTTAGGTATTTGTTCATGTGTTTGGCATCAATTTAAATTTTTCTTGCCTTTCTACTGGTCAAGAGGTTTTGGATATATAACTAACATTTCTAGTTACTGCTTCACAAAATCATGTCTGAAAAACTAAACTGACATTGAAGAGAGGTGAACACGTTGAACTCAAAATTGCTTTGAAAAACACTTTTATCATGGTGAATGGCAATATTGGAAAGCTCTTTAGAAGAACTCCTGGAAACCTTAGTGCAGATTCTGACTAAAAACTGAAGTGGAGTAAAAAACTTAAAAAGAAGCACAATGCATATTGGCCGAAAACTTATCAAGTGCTGCATCTGCTGATGGACTGAAAAATAGAGAATGGGTATTTATAATAGAAGTGTAGATTAGTTTACTAAACTGCTGTAAGTGAGCTGATATCAACCAAACTGGTCCTCACCTGAACTGTCTGTCATTGATATATAGTAACAATTGTGTTCAGTACATTACATACAGTACTGTAGAGTATGTACATGTTCATTGGACATTGAGTGGGACAGTTATCTAAATGAACTTTAGGTTAAAAAATTCAAACTTTTTTGCAATTACACAAGAAACAATATAAGAACACGATCTATTAGATTACTTTTAATGCAAAGCTAACAGCTGTATGTAGAATAGATTTTTTCCAAATTATGGTTTATGGTTGTATATCAAGGTCAAGTCCTTAGTTTAAAAGTTTGAATACATACATAAAGTATTTTTTTGCTTAGACTATTCCTTGTGAGGCATAATTTGGAAAGATCTTATTTATGTTGGTGTTTGAAGAATATAAAAAATTGTTATAAAAACTATTTCAATTAAATTTATGGTGTCTTGTTATATGCAGTCTTGTAGTACACATACTGTAACTATATAAAAGACTTTTGTACACTACATCTGTTAGCTTTGTATATATGTATTGTTTAAAATAATTTCACCTCACTCACTCACTCACTCACTACCCTAGAATTCCGAAAGTAACGGCTCTGTTACTTTCGGATTTAGCAGCCCTTGGGGGCCGCTACTTTTGAATGGTTGAAATACGTTAGGAAGAAATACCAAAAGTCTCCGTTCATCAGCAACTATTTATTTACTACATTAGTCCTATTTTCATGGAACGTTTCTGTAATAAACAACTACCTACTGAATTGACTTAACTATCAAGCCATGAGTGGTATGAAACTGCCAACGTTGTTATCACCAGACCTTATTACCAGATTGTCAGATTAGAGTATAAAACTCTGAACGTTTTGACCAGGATAAAGAATAAAACAAACACCGAGAAACGTCTTGAAGACAAAACAAAATAGATTGTCAGATTAGAGTATAAAACTCTGAACGTTTTGACCAGGATAAAGAATAAAACAAACACCGATAAAACGTCATCTTGAGACTTGGTATTCAAGTTAGAAACACTGAAGACAAAACAAAATATTAAGGGAAATATTTCGAGTTTATCCCAAAGTTATTATCAAACCAATGATTACAAAGTTAACATTCTGATTAAACATTAAAGGAAATAAACAGTGTAATCTGTAGTATATAATTTCGTTGTTTAGTCCTTCGTCATGTTTGTAGTCGTCGCTCAGACGTTTCCAGCAGCGTTTGCCCTTAGCGACTTGAGTTTTTCTTTGAGGGATTTTCGAAGATCTTCGCTTACTTCCTCTTGAATTTCAACATCCTCCTTGCACCCAAACGCCTTCTGGAGCAGCCCTTGACTGGCCAGTAATTATGCACGTCATTTTTGAAACATATTTGAAACATTAAAAAAAATGCGCCACATTCGAAGGGGAACTTTCGTGGGGCGGGGGGGCTACTTTCGGGAAATTTTAAAAGTGTCACAAATTCAACGTTACTTCCGGGGGGGCGTTACTTTCGGAATTCTACGTATTTATGTTGCAAGTGATGTTTTTTTTTAAACAATGTGTTCGTTTTTTATTTGATAAAACATGTGCTGCAAGCTGATAAAATGTGCTGCAAGACCTGCAAGCTTGTGCGTTAGTGAACTTTTCTCAGTTCTTTGTGTACAAGCTGTTGTAAGTTGTTAATACTCAGAGAAACTCGGCGTTCTAGAAGGGACTTAAACTACAACTTTTTTAATCCAATGGTTATACAGCATCTGGCTATTGTTTGAAAGGTGGTGGGTTTCAGTCCTGTCTAGATTGTAGAGCTCAAGAACTGATTTCTAAGAAGTGGCGTATAACATAAATGGAAAACAGTTTTCTTTTAAAAATCATCAGATTCAGATCCAGTATACGTTTAGACATATGAACACAACTATTTATTTTTTTATTTATTTATAAGCTTTGCCAGTACAAAATTATAGACAAGACTTAAAATACACAATTACACTAAAACAGACATATACATAGACAATGGTAGGGAACACCCACAGAGGCAAAACCTCCAATAACGGGAACCCGAAACAGTAAAGGAAAATTAAGAACCCAACAGATAATCAACTTAAATTAACATGATTAGTGGCAACACGGTTTAGAGGCGACTGTGTTAACCAGACGGCACGAATGACATTTAATACAAACAGTTTTAAAGGTTCTTGGGTCAGAGATAAAAAATTGTCTTAGTCAGATCAAAATAAAAGTTACTACTTTGTTCAAACTACTGTAGCTTGTATCGTGTGAATGTCCTCATTTGTTTGTATTCCTGTCTTATCCTGTTGTATCCTGTTTAGTTTCTGCCATATCTTCACTTCTTTTGTTCATATCCTTCCTTATCCTGTCTGTATCTTCACTTATCTTCTATGTACTGTATTACCCACTTTAGCTCTTTATATCCTCAATTACCCTGCTTGTATCCGTTATTGTGTTCATATTCTCAGGTGTCATGTTCATTAGTTCATATCCTCACTTGTCTTACTAATTCGTCAAAATTAACGTGAAAATCCCACTGTTCATCAAACTCGAACTGTCATGCAAATTCAAAATGGTGCGAGCATTGAAAAGCAAAAAAAAATAATTACGAGACTAGCCACGTGATGTTGTTTCTCGAGTGCCAAAGCAAATATCGTAACATTTTATAAAGAATTATATACTAAGGACTTTTTATTTAAAACGTAACTCAGTTTTTCACTCTAAAAAACGTCTTGAGATGAGGCTTTTTGGGCAATGAATAACACAGTTTTGCGTAATGCCTCAGCTTCATCCAGGTGAAAATCATGAGTTAAATCGCGCATAGAGTTCTATTTACGTGAAAGTGTAAATTCTATCACGAGAGATTTTGAGAAGTTTTCATACTGGTAATAGGACTTAAGCCTAAATCAACCGAGAACGCAAGTTGGCAGTCACGCTATCTCAGCCAGCCGCTCTGAATAATTTCCCGAAAATATTATGTACCGTGACAAAGATAAAACTTGTTTAAAACACTCATGAAACCTTTATTTTGTTAATTTGGGTGTTCGAACGACCGCCACAGAAATTTGTGACTGCCAACTTCCGATGACTTGCGTTCTCGTTTGATTACGGCTTAAGACTTGCCGTACATTACAACTTTAGAAAATGGTCGCGGACAATTATCTTTTCTCCACCACTCTTTTTCCGTAAGAGGTTTTAAGGCCCATTTCCACTCAGGAGAATTTTCTTCGGACAGGAAATTTCCCTTTGTCTTGTGAGCTCTTGGGCAGGACTAATGAGTTTGAGACAAAAGAAAATGTCCTGTCCGAGGAATATTTTCCTGAGTGGAAATGGGCCTTTAGAGTTGAGATCTGAGTTTCATACTAATTGATTGCGTAGCTCTAGTGGTTAGGAGGCGTTCCTCGAGAAAATGTTTCTAAACCCCAGACAAGGATGGAGCTTGCAACTTTTCTAATGACCGGTTCGACGCTCCAACCATTGAGCCACTGAGGAAAACTAAGGTTGAAAATTCAAGCTATCGTTTAGGAAGCAGTTACAACTATATGAATTTGCAACCTTAGCTCTCTACGAGAGCATCGGTAGCTCAATGGTTAGAGCGGCTAACGAATGGATAATGGTTAGCGGTCTTTAGAAGGTTGCAGGTTCGAACCCTGTCTGTTCAGAAACATCTTCTGATTGATTGATTGATTGATTGATTGATTGATTGATTGATTGATTGATTGATTGATTGATTGATTGATTGATTGATTGTTACACCAATCTCGCACATGTACTACTGTATGTATACGTACCACTCTCAACGTTTCATGTTGATCTCGATAACATACCTCCAGAGTTCTTGGAGTGGAGAGATTTCTCTTCAACAAATTTAGAAAACGTAGTTTGCATAAATTTTGCAAATTATTGGGAGTAAATGCTTTCCGAGCTATTTTTCTAAGAGTATGTTTTTCTCATGTACATCTCTTTTAACTATTTGCAGATTATCATGCCAAGAATTACGTCTGTATTCACTCACACTCGATTAGTGGCACCTCACACTCAATAAGTTCAACTCAACACTCAATGTCTCCACTCACACTCATTCTCTAACCATTCTAACCATTCTATTGAATGGTCAGAGAGCGAATATAGTCTCATACTCAGTGAGGGTGAGTGGAGACTCATTGAGTATTGTGTTGCACTTATTGAGTGTGAGGGGCCATTAATTGAGTGAGCGTAGGTCTGCAAGTATGCATAGACTACAAATATAAATATTTTCAATGATCCAAACCATCACTAGGGCTATGCAATGAATCCCAATGAAACTCGAACCTGCACTACGAAATATTTTATGGGGGCAAAAATTTAATTCTTAGGCAATATTTTGCTGAAGCCTCCGCCCTTTCGGGATCCTAACTTGCTGTCATTTCTGTTCGTTTTTTCTTTAGACCCAAATTCATGATTTAAAACAATCCCAGAATCCCGCTGGCGCCCAGCTGCGTTCGACATTGCTTGACCCTGCAGTGAATATCGTATTTCAAAGAATGAAAGCTGAACTGGATGAGACGAAAGAAAAATTGGAGCAAGCCCAAAATGATTTGAGTGCGTGGAAATTTACCCCAGACAGGTACCAAATTGCTTGTAATTACGTGTCTCCGTCAAGTATTATTGACGTCGGGTTTCTGTAGTTGGTTAAGCCCAATGGTTAAGCCCTAATCAATTGAGGGTCTGAGGGAAAAACTGATTGGTTCATATAACCTAACCCAACACCTTTCCCTAACCCTAATCAGTAAGGAGCATGGGAACGAATTGATATTCGACATTGTGATTGGTTACTTATAGCCAATCAAAAAACTCATTCATATTAGGTAGGTCTTTTCTGAAACTCTGTGTTTAGTCATTGTTCTGTGCTCTTCGAAAATTTTACAGTCACTGATCACGTTGTATTTTCTGTATAATGCATGGAGCACATGTCCAAAAGCAATGTTATACATGTATCATACACGAGGAGGAGTGTTTCATCAGGATATCCAAACACTAAGACGTTCGTTGAAAACCGAGGCGAGACCAAGGTTTTTGAACAAACTTCGAAGTATTTGGATATCCTGATGAAACACGCTTCCGAGTGTATGATATAGCTTCTCAAACAAATCAGTATTTTAAGAAAAAATCGAGGCGAAAGTTGGCTTAATTTATGTAATTTCTTCCTCCAATATCAAAACCACCGTCTCGGTACTGATCTCCTTTGTTTTCGGTTCATAAATTATTAATGAATTTGAGAAATATATATATATAGCATTCAACAATCAATCCCATTAGATTTGTGAGACACAGATACGGCAGCCATGTTGGACGATACGATAGCTGCCAAAGATTCTTTCGTTAAAGTTCTTTTTTGACTCGCGCCAATATGGCTCCCAGTGACGTGATGAACAATGACGTCATGAAAAACGTCATTGAAAAACCGATCATTATTGCGCAGGCCAAAAAATCTCAAAATGTCAGCATGCGGCAATGGAAGACATTGCGCAGTGTGTTATCCTTGACATGAGGTCATTTCCTATACTGCTCATGCGCTACTAGTGCTTACTGCTGACCGTTTCTGTATAGCGTTACAGGTAAAAAGTTGATGGCGAAATGTCGGATGTTGATTCAAGAGAATCAGGAACTCGGAAGGCAGCTTTCTCAGGGACGTGTTGCTCAGCTGGAGGCCGAGTTGGCTTTGCAAAAGAAGTACAGTGAAGAATTAAAGACAAGCCAAGACGGTAAGACAACGCTTTATGTTGAAGACATTTATGCCGCAGTGTTTTCGCGGAATTATAGCGAAGTATAGTACGTGCGTGTAAATGGGAATGGGGAAGCGCGCTGCCTCTCACCAAAAAGTTAAGCCCGGTTAGACGGGGTTAGTACTTGGATGGGTGACCGCTTGGGAATGATCCCGTTGTCGAGCTGGAAACTAGTGTGAGTAGAGTTGTAGTTGATCTCTCCTGTGCTTCGAGGGTTTTTCGCCGGGTTCTCCGTTTTCCTCCCTCCGCAAAACCAACACTTACATCGTGGTAGTCGTGCTCAATAGGCGAGTTTCAGGGTGTTGCGCGCGCATCATTTTTCAAAAAAAACTGGCAAGCTCTCCTCAAAGTAAATGTACTATTTAAAATAAACAAAGTATAGAAACAGTTTCTGGACATTTAAAGTGCCACTAACCCCAAAAACTTTTTCTCGCAAATCTAAGAGCCCTTATTGAGTGGATGAGGCCAGTTAATAAATTATTGGTATTGGACGTTTCGTTGATCTTCTGTAGACGTCCAAAGTTGCATCTGCATGTCCCATGGCGGAGTAGGAAAGGGAATGGGTATATTCCTGGTGTTACGTCACACAAGTCAAACAAGGAACTCTTTGAGCTCTGTCTGGTGAATACATAGAATTTTTTGAGTTGAAAAGTCATTTTCCCAACTAACTCAATGTAAAAATTCTATGCATTCAGCAGACAGAGCTCAAATGAGCTCCTTGTTTGGCTTGTCTGACGTCACACCAGGAATATACCCATTCCCTTTCCTTCTCCGCCATGGGACATGCATATGCCAATTTTTGCAACTTTGGTGGTCTACAGAAGACCAAAGAAATGTCCAATACCAATAATTTATTCACTGGACTAATCCACTCCATAAGGGCTTTTAGATTTGCGAAAAAATTTTTTTGGGGTTAGTGGCACTTTAACACTGTTATTCTGCTGTTGTTGGCTCGCTAGCATGTCTGTTTGCCATTGCTTACTTTGTAGAGAGCCCGCCAATTCCTTTCCAAAACGATGCGCGCGCAACACCCTGAAAGTCGCCTATTGGGGCATTTCGCTCTGTTTGACCAGCAGTTGCAATAGGCAATAACGTTATTAAAACAAATAAAACAAACATAAAACAATGAGACTACGGATGCATTGCGGTTATAAGTCCATCTCCTTGACGCACGAATTCTTCGGTTTAATAGGAACTTGGGATTAAACGGCTTCACCGTACCAAAACGCAGCGTTCTTTTGTCTTAACAAGTTGAGGCCTGGACCTCTCCCTGTGCTGAATAAAATCGTCTGGCGTTAGCCAAAATAAACCTTAAAGACTCGTCGTCAAGCTTCAAAGTGTTAAAGTCATTAGTTCTACTCGAGAGCCCCCAAGACAAAGAAAAACCCTTCGTTTCTGTACGGTTGAAGTGGGAAATGGGCTTTAGCGTTTGTGTTGCGGTCAAGTTTACGTGAAATAATGTTTTTGTTGTTTATTTGTGTAATTTTCCGATTTGATAACAGACTTCCACTAACATTTCATGCTCGTCATTTTCAGAATTAAACGAGTTCGTCATTCAATTAGACGAAGAAGTCGAGGGAATGCAGTCGACCATTTTGACGTTGCAGAAGCAACTGAAAGGCGTCAAGAGCGAACTGGTTGAAGAAAAACAAAATGGCGCGAAACAAGTAGAACAGATCCGTATCCTGGAACGAAACTTAGACCAGGCCAGAACTCAGCCGCCAAGCCCCGTCGAGGGCGGGAAAACGACTGCGGAAACAATGCAATGCGAGCCCGACACAAAAGAGCTCGAAAGCGTGGAGACTGGGACCGAGGGTGAAAATCACAAAATTCCCATTGTACATAGCGAACCTCGAGAACCTAGTGTGAAAAAACCGCTTGCTGGAACACCCCCCGGTCCAACGACTTTTTCAATCAGCCAGATACTTGGGCAATCCAAAATGGATTCCTCCCCCGTTGCAGAAACTCCGATACAGGCGTTCCCGGGGGGTGACGCTGTAGTGACTAAGATAACTTACATGGGAGGTTACACGGACCCAAATGGGGAAGAACTAAGTCTAAGGACGGAGGGGGAAACTGTAGTTAACGGCGATGCGAGTCGTAACGAGGACGGCACTCAACCTATGGTCACGTAGGGATAGAAGGGGTGGGTTGGTGTTACATAGTGAATGTAGGATCTAGGAAGATGTGTCACGTATCATTTGTCTTTTGGTCAGCAGTAGCGCTGCGGTTTTCTCCTTTCCCCCCCTTTTTTAATGGAACAGGCCCAAGGTATTTGATTAAAGTGAATTTTACTAAAAAACTGCGTTCGTTTCTTTTATTTACCACTCTTCCAGATTGAATTTCCACTTGCATGCAGCAGTCAGTGCTGTACAAGATTGATGTGGCATACTACTGTCTACTGATAGTGATGCACATATGTTTCCCACACAACCGTGTTCTAGTCTGTAAGAACAGACTGCTGATTTTAGTCGGTCAATTTTTATCGGTAAATCAACCGATTAAAATCGGTGTTTACCATACATGTGTGCCATTTGCATGTAAAAGATCACATCTTTACCAACTGGAGCCATCATTTTTACGATCATCAACCAAATAATTTCAGGAAGAGTAACGACTGATCAGTGAACGATAAAAATTGGTAATCGCCACACACGGTACTAATATGATATTTTGATGTCATATTTTGATGTCATATTTATTAATCGGGCAATATCGAGCGAGTTTGATATTGTACGATAAAAATTGTCCGATAAAAATTGCTGAGTAATGACACCGTACACGTAACGATTTTAGCCAAAAATCCAAAATTTACTTGGGCGATAAAAATCGGCCGAGCAAAATCCGTAGCGTGTGCTCCCGCCGACCTTGACTTTGAGACTCAGGTGGATAGTGTTAGCACTAGTATTTGTCTTACTAACCGAGTAGAGTTGTAGTTATGGTCTCCCCTGTCAGTGTGCTTCGAGGGTTTTTCGCCGGGTTCTCCGGTTTTCTTCCCTCCGTAAAACCAACACCTATAGATGTCAGCTGTGCTCCCTCGATCCTCTGATATGTGTCGTATGATGGCTCCCCGAAGCGCCTTTGATATGCCGTCGTAATCCACGTTGATCTGCGTCCTTCGCAATTCAGTCACCGGCTGCAAGTAAGGTTGATTAGCCCCCCAGTCATTTTCTTCCCTATAATAGCTCGGATGAGAATTGTGTGTAAATGTCCTTCGAGATATTTTAGACGGAAATAGTTTGATACCACAGAGCTGACTATAGTTACAAGGTATTCTAACTCGCTATTTACCACCGGAAAATTCTCTAGCTTTGTTCAATACTCTAGAATCCTGTGGCGACGATAAGTTTGTGGTTGGCGCTTCAGTAAACGTGCTTTTCGTTGTACGCGGTCTAAAATGCGATTAAATCGTTTAAAACTAATGAGATTACGTTGAAGTCTTCCGACCGCGATTTTCACAAACCGTTTTCAGCTTGCTTCTTCTCGGCGTCCCTTTGTTCTTTTATTAAACAAGTTTTCGTCCGACGCCATTCTAAGTGAACGCTTCTTTGCAGCTCACTTCATCGTTGATTCATTCGCTTTATGTCAAATCATTGGATTAAATGTCTATCAAATATATATCTTTGTGGACTTTGATGCGTAGGAAAATAAAGTTAACACAAACTTAGGAAACATATTTAGCAACTCCTACACAAACTTCTTTCCGTAGTTTCCAGAAATTAAAAGTTTCTAAAAAAGGGAAACTGTAGCCCGGCTTTCGGTTGGTTCTGACGGAAAAAAATAAAGTCAAAAAAATTAATTTATTTTGTCAATACTTCAGTTTAAATATATTTTGATATTGATGATATATATCAAGGAAAAAACAACAACCAAATAACAGATGTCCACATGTGGGCTGCGCGCGTATCGGAAAGAAATGACGAGAACTGCAACTTTCAGTTGACTTTAAGATTTTAGAAAACTGTTGGCTAGTGAGTTGAGATGTATAGAAAAACTTAAAGGTTGTGAACTGCCAGGATTTAGGAGAAAAAAATACACATATTTCTAGTCCAAACTCTTCATCAGAATATATCTTGAAAATTGTATCGATTTATATTTTCTCAGAATATTTTATCTGGATTAATTCTGGAAAAATTTGAAACCTACATGCATCGTTCTGTTTTCTGTCACCGAAAATGACAGACTTAAGGTTTGTAGTTTTGGTGTACGTATATCAACTCGCAAAATTTACGAGAAGCTAATTCAACTTTATTTTTATACATATACTTCGATATTTTTCCTCCATCATCGAATATAGTTCTCGATTTGAAACATTCGCATCAATTTTTCTAATCTTAGCCGGCCCACTTTTCACAGCTTTCAAAATTGGTCCAATATTCTTCAGTGATATCATCAGATGAGCCACACGTGGAGTATAATTTGATACTAAAGTTGGAAGTTATTAAGAAATAGATGTTATCTTTGACTGATTTATTGAGAGAATGACTAATGTGTACTTGTACCCAAATTTTTTATGCCAGTAATTATATGCCTGGAACTCTCGTAAAATGATATGATATATAATTTTAGGGATGATGATTTGGAATATATTTAATTATACCATTTTTGACCAATTTTCTGACCATTTTTCAATTATTTTACTTTCTGTGTGTCTTTCTTTTCTCCTTTTTTCCTTTTTTTAACAATGTAATTTAATATTATCAAACTTCAAACGAACTTTGCTCTTTCCCTTTAGTGACTTTATTATTTGTAATATTATATTTTGACATAATCTCCCCAGATGAGCTTTGCTCTTGGAGAAAATGATACTGGTATTCTAAAATGTGTTTAAATAAAAGAAAACATATATATATATATATATATATATATATATATATATATATATATATATATATATATATATATATATATATATATATATATATATATAATATATATATATATATATATATATATATATATATATATATATCGTCAGTTATAATTTTTATCGTAAACAAAAAACCTACTGAATTATCTCAAAAAAAGTTATAGTTATGGATATAAAGTTATAGTATTTTAAGGATAAATGAAAGAACTTTGTTCTGCATGTGGAAATATGGCCATTTACGTTTTCGTCATAGTGGAATTACGTAATCCAATAAAGTAAATTTCGAGACAGTAAATTCATTTTCCGTCTAAATTCTTATATTGGCATATATACGTGCATTCGTGCAGTGTAAAAAAGCAGAGTGCTACGAGGCAGTGTTGTTATTCCCAGACGGTAAGTCATCCACGTACTAACCCCGTCTATAACTGGGCTTAACTATTGGTGAGAGGCAGCGCCCTAACAGCGCTCCGGCCACCCGTGCTCCTTTTGCTCAGTTCGATCTTTCGTCGAATATATTAAACCTCATATTTGCACCCGATTTGTTTTCTAACCATTTGTGGTATATGTGTATATGCACCCTAACTTTAACCACGCATTCTGGCGTTTTAAAGATCGAACTTTTTAATTCTGTGCGTAGCTTTTAAATTCTGCCTTGCATTTCTGTCGTTAGGGAGGAAAATTATAATAGTCAAATCTATAATCATAGAATTGTTAAGGTTTTAGTTGCTGTTATCATACTCTGAACGTCTTAAGCGAAACAAAGGGTTTATAACAAGGCAGGTGCGTCATTTAAGTAGATGGATTTTTATATTTAAAATAGCGGGATACATGTGATAACGAAGTTCACATTAGGAAAATTCTACTCTGTATTTTAATCTATCTTGATATACCTACAGTGTTACATACTGAATACATGCATAAGGTATATATGACCACACAATTACACAGTATTTGGGGTTACAGAATTCGTGTGTTTCAAATCGTGTATGCATGTTCATCGATAGCGATCAGGAAGTTCAGAGTAACGCTACGTGATCGATCATTATCTGCAGTGTGATTACCCTTAGGCTATCATTCAAATCGTGTATGTGCATCGATAGCGATCAGGAAGTTCAGAGTAACGCTACGTGATCGATCATTATCTGCAGTGTGATTACCCTTAGGCTATCATCTGCAATCGAGCATGCATGATTATGAGACCACATACAAGTATCTCCTTGAAAGCTATCCAATTTTCGTCTGTCCATATTATTAGTCTGATCCACTTGATAATTTTAGCATAAAATCTACTCTTTTGAAGCATTGCAATTTTCAGCTAATCTAGTGATATCCACAAGCCCTTCTATTAACCGTGCCCCAAGGCACAACACTAGGTAAATAATGTAGTGTATATATATATTCTTGCGGCTACAAGCATGATTTTATTTAGCCGAGGTTTCGTCATGTGGTGCTTAGGACATCATCATCAGAGCTTGCAAAAAGCTTATCCGCAAGAATGTATATATATTACTAAGAAATTGTTTACATCTTTATTGCTATCCCCTCTTGCGACCGTCTGGGTGATTTTTGCACGCAATATACACACGATGCTATCATACTACCACTTTGTTCCCCACAGGAATCTGTAATTGTCAAGAAAAACTTACCTATATAGATACGTTTCACCGATAGACTATATATAGAGTAATATCTTAAAAGATTAAAAGATTGAAAGTGCCATTTAAGTTATTCCATGCCATTCTTTGAAAAGCTATTTTATAATTTCTAAGTTTTTAAAGGTGGTTTTCTTATTACAAGAATTCTGATCTTAATCTTTTTTGAATTTTTAGTTATGATCTCGATTCTGAATCTCAAATTTTTGCCTGCATATAGTTAGAATCTTTTTTAAAATCTGGAATTTCCGTCCCTTTTTCCACCGCATTGCACACAGTAACTAAGTAAGCTCTTTCAAATTTTGTGTATACTTTGTGACAAAGCAATTGGTTTGTTTTTACATGCAATGGTTTTATCGTGCATGCAGTTCTCTTTTCTATCGTGCCATTAAGTCCATGGAATTCCCCTAAGTCTTCATTAGTTGATCCTTTTGGTATTGTACAAAGTTCTTTTGCTTTAAAATATATAGGAACAAAAAACTGAATTGACCTTACCAGACGTTTATAACTTCAAACAAAAATTAAAGCGAGACCGTTGGGTTCAATTAAAAGTGGCGACAATTGTCATTAAAAATTTACATAAGCAATTTAACTGCCAAATTTTACTTCCTTTTCGCCGCAGCTTGTCAATATTCTTCGTTTGTTTTACTGTGTCCACAGCGGAGTGACTTCGCAGGTTTCTTTTTTTTCAAACTCATCAGTTTGTTCAAACAACGGCAAGTGCATGTAATTGAAATTAAAATAGTGTGTTAAGAAACTTGGGGCGAAATTAAGACATTTCTTCGAGCGAAGTCTGAAACATAGCGGGTGTTTATTTGAGGCCGCCCAGACTCGGGTCCGACTGAAATTTAGGTCGTTCGTAGTGTTTTTACTGTAGATCGTTTTCATTAGTCCGGCCTGAGATGCAGTTCACGCTGACCTAATAGGGACCTTAAGATGCTAGGACGACGACGGCGGTTAAAAAGCAATTCAAATTTTAGCATTAAAAAGAAGTCACGGTGAACTGATTACTGTATTCAATACTTGAAGCTTGTTTTACAATTTTCAAAGTGTTAAAACGGTTGCAGTGTCTGTGTTAAGGCAATCTCAGACAACAGTTCTCATCACCCCACGAGTCAACGTCGTCCTGAAGACGTGAAAATGGTCTGAGTGGCGTTGTATACAGAGCGAGGACGGTGTTCAGATTACTCTTGGGACTAGAAATTATTCATTATCTTTGTCTTGCAAGAAGAATGCTTTTGTTTGAAGGACGTCGTCCTCGAATAAGTTGCCGTCGTAGGTCTTAAGTCCCTATTATCTCAGATCGCCTGCTAGACCGAACTGAAATGTTGAGGTCAGCCTAACTCCAGGGCGACTTTTCATGTAAACAGAGTCTAAGTCTAATTCTGGCCACGAAAAAAGGGCTTTTTAACCGACGTAACACCTCTCAAATGCAATACGTTGTTTGAAATGAGATTGGTGTCAAATCTACATAAAATAATGATTCTCTGGTGGTCACGAGCTCGAAGACAATTGAGACAAATCTTGAAGTAACAGCGGAACCAAGCCTATATAATTTCAAGGCCAGCCTGGCCGGTCCTAGTTTAAACTGGCCTCGTGTAAACAGCCCCTAAACTACACGAATTTTGCGGTGAACGTGGACAATGAAATCGGAGAGGAACAACAAGATTAAATTTATCAGCGTTCGCAAACGAACGCGGTGGTTTCAAGATAGGTTTTTTATTTGAAATATAATCAGTAATTTTAATAACCAAACTTGAAAAGCAATGAGACAAGTAAGTAAACGAAACAAATAATTTAGTAGAGTTTAAAACTTCATAAATTCTTCGCACTGATTTCGCGTTTAGTAGCTATATGAAAATGCCAAACATGCTTTTCGACTTAAAATTTTAAAAAAATTACCTAGCTAAAAACCTACTAATATTTTCAGTTCCAACGTCGCAGAAACTACCTTAATAATTTCATTAACCCTGAAGTCATTTATCTTTTTTGCAATGTATAAAAGCAAACAAGATCCATAGATGCGTTGGATTCATTCGTTTCAAAGTCAGCCCTTTTAATACACCTGGCGTATCTCGAAAAAAAACGCCGCCATATTGGAATTTTTGGCGCTAAATTAGTTTTCGTTTTTTAACTCAACTTCATTCGGACTATTTTAACGCGTTGAAGATTAATGTTCGATATTTTATTTTCACACTGCGATCCGTTTCAATTAGTACCAACTGTACGTTGTTTTGTTCATCTATTTACCTTAACGGTGTAATTTGGCGAAAGCAATAAGCCCGCTAATTGCGTGTGATGAAGGTTAATTGTTCGATGCTGGTAAAAAGGGGTGTGGACATTATGTATTGTGCCCACTCGACCGGATGGACAGGTGAAAGATGAACAGTTAAGGGAGATTATAAAACGACACCAGATTACTCCCCACAATTCAGTAACGCGCCGAAACCACGTTGCGAAGAACGAGCGTTGAAAACAGAACGAGCTATATCACGTAGCTCTCTCCATTTTTTGGAAGTCTGAAAAAGAAGTGAAATACAAGGTATTTATTTACCGTACCATTGCTTTTGATTTTTAGTGGTTTTCTTGGTGAAAGAGCTTTAATTAAAGGATGAAAATTGATGAGTGAACTATTAGAAGATATGTTTTTGCTCATCAAGCTATAACTGATTCAGTTAAAAATGGGTTTTTTTTGGATAGATATTTTTAAAGTATACAATGTACCTTGCAGCGTTTTTGACTGTTCGTTTTCATGTATATATTAATGTGAACTTTTTGTGTGTGTGTTTTTTTAGATCCGCAATGGATTATGTCCTGTTGTTATTGCTGTTCTGCTGCTCGTTGAACGCTGTCTGTCCAGCTGCCATTGATACAACACCCAACGACGAAACACTCTCAGTTAACGCAGATATAATTCGGGAAGACATTGACAACGCCAACTCGGAATTACTGTTCGACGAAGATGTTAAAAAAGATTTAGAAGCCGAAGATGAAAGCGAGGAGAACAACGAGAAGTTGGCCGCTAGCGAAGACAGCCAGGGAAGGTTTGGCCGAGAGCAAGGTCGGTTTGGCCGAGAGCAAGGTCGGTTTGGGCGCATGTTGGAACGAACTCAGGGACGGTTTGGACGAGAGTTTAAAAACGAAGATTCGAACGACGATTTAGACCAAGGACGATTTGGAAGAGAATCCTCGGGGAACCAAGGCAGATTTGGAAGAATGAACAGTCAAGGACGTTTTGGTCGCGAGAATTTAGAGCTTACCGAACAAGGAAGGTTTGGACGTGAGAATGAAGAGATCGAGCAAGGACGCTTTGGTAGGGAAAAGCTTGAACGACAAGGTCGCTTTGGGAGAGAGAATGAGGACCAAGGACGATTTGGGAGGGAGTCGTCGGCAAATAAAGAACAAGGAAGATTTGGAAGGGACTTTGCCGAAAATAAAGAACAAGGAAGATTTGGAAGAGACTTCTCAGAAAGCGATGAGCAAGGAAGGTTCGGTCGTGAATTCTCCGAAAAGGGTACAAATGAGCAAGGACGTTTTGGCCGAGAATCGACAGCCCAAGGGCGGTTTGGTCGAAACAAAATGAAAAGTAGTGATCAGGGACGTTTTGGGAGGAATCTGGAAAATGGACGGCGCGAGAATTAGAGGTGTATAGAGAAAATGAATGTCTTAGATTAGAGTGTGAAGAAGACGGACAGACAACTAGATAACTGATATGGATAGAGAATTGAGTTTGTTATTATTTTCGTTGTTATAAGGTTGTGAGAGAATAAGTTATAACAGGTATTAATATCAATTATTAGTAAAACGACCAACAACTGAGATTATGGTTAAGACTTTAAATAACTGTAAGAGTGGTAAACTGCATGCATGGTGTGTTTAGATCAATAAAGTCATTTAAGTGCATGATATGTCTAAGTTGTCTTTTCCTTCCGCTAAGGGAGTATGCATTGCAAGCTACACGCTAATCATGCAAGAAAGAGAGGTATTTTACTAGCTATAACAATCGAAATGTAGTAGGAGTCGTAACGTTTCGAGGGAAGGGTCCTACGTTCTCTGTTTCGGCAGTATATCAAACCTTACTATATTTCGATTGCTATTTCTTTGACATGCTTTGCGACGAGAATATCACATTTAGTTTCCCTAACCTAAAAAGATATATAGAATTTCCCATAAAGGAAAATGGAGACTTAATTTAAATGAAAATGGAAAACCATTATTGATTGATGAAGGCAAACCTACTTGATCAGTTATTGAGGGTAAACACTTTACAGTCGAAACTGAAACACATGGCCATCTTGCATCTTTGTATTTATAAACTTTAAAGTTAAATTACTTCAGTATAGAGAAATTAGTCGGGTATGTTTCCGTATGACCGATATACAAAACTACAAATATGATGTTTAACAACAACAACAACAACAATAATAGATTATTATTTCCATGGTTGATTTGAAGGTTGTCTGCAGCAAATAAAGAGTACGAAATTTAAAAACTGAGTTATGAACCTGTTCCAGTGCAGATGACTTCCGTAAAAAGTCGTAATGCTAGTTTTTTGTTGTTGTTTTTTTTTTGCTTGTGTGTACGGCTGGAAGTTTTTCTTGAAGGCAATAAAATAGTAGTATATATCTGCCCGTATAAGTCCCATTATATTGGATCAAATTTTGAAAGATTGACGTACTGAGTAATCCTTGTTTAGGTTCCCTTATGACGGCCATCCAGGCGACAGCTGGCACGTCCAGCTTTTTAATAAGACTTCTTGTCAAGGAAAACCTTGTCAATTTTTGTCATCTATGTACATGCACGACATGTCAGAGCTCCGAACGGTCTTTGAAATCCTTGTCTGTGAATTTGAATGTAAAGTTTTTGAAACATCTTTGAATTGTACAAGTCTGTTCAAATGTTTTTCTACGTTAGTATATAGATTTCTCAGCTTGAAATTGGTAAAGTTTCATTCGTTTTTGTTGTACAAGTTGTCGTAAGTTAAACTCAGAGAAAATCCTGAGCTCCAGACGGGACTGGAATGAGCTCAGAACCTTCAGTGAATCCAATCGCACGCTCTAACTATTGAGTCTCTGGAACTAAAATGATATTTGTTCAAATGTTGTCATGAATGTTATTTCATGTTTTTCATTATGATTTCTCAATGAAATAAATTCGAAATTCCGCATTTAACATTCTCTGTGCATTTAGGCATGCAGAACATTCGGAAAAAAGCCATCTTTTCGACATTTTAGGATGCTAGTTCCGACGGCGGACTCGAACCCACAACCTTCCAAATACTAGCCGGACCCAGATGGTATATTTGTTCATTACGACTCCCCAATTAAATGGATATTTCACATTCAACATTTTGTGCATTTTGGTAGAACATCCGAAAAAAGCCATCTTTTCGGCCGTTTATGTGTACGTGTAACCGTATTTTTTGCTGTTGGGCGGGACTTAGATTACCGTGAAGATAATTAATAATCTTTGAATGTGGGTAGGGAAAAGGTTTTTGAAAGTCGTTTCTTGTCTTTGAGACTGCGAACACTGCTTGTTTTATCAGATTTTAAACACGAGGCGATCACGAGCCTATAGACTACACTTATCAGGGAAATTTTATACTGTGACAGTGAGCGGGTGTTTAGCGTATAGGTATAGTAAATAGTAGGTAATTATAAGAGGCCGCAGGATTGCTGGAGTAATTGAGACAACTCATTAATCTATTTCTGTCCAGGCATAGTTAATAGAAAATAATCATGGTTTGGAAGCTCAATAAGTCATTTTTATGTTTTTGTTCAGGTTTATGGAAATTTTTGCACTTTCATGGTTACTGAACATATTGTGTTGTCTGTAAAATGAAGCAATTATCTGATAGCAACGTTTGGGTTGAATCACTCAACCGTACTGTTTAAATATTAATAAACCTAAAACAAAGGATTTGGCACCTTCATGTACCTTTCAACATAAATCGTAGCTTGATTGTTAACCGCTTTGAAGTTTGCCAGGTTTCCAAACCATGTATACAGTGTGTATAAAAAAAATTCGAACCCTTAGAAAATGAATTAGCATTCGTTTCAAACAACCCATTGTAGTAGTTTGAAAGCCCTAAACATTTCGCTGAACACACGGATACGTAAAAAAACACGGTCTTATACACCTGGTAAATTAAGAGTAAAATACACAAGACTTGGCTGCCCAGGAAGAGTCAGTGGCGTGTTGGCAAGTTTCAGGCTGGGGTGACCAGATTAGCTTCCCCCCCCTTCCCCCCCCCCCAAAAAAAAACAAAACAAAAAAAAAACAAAAAAAAACCCAACAAAATTTGAAAAAAAGACATTACTGTATTTGATAAATGATCACATTTTTTGTTTTAAAATAACTCAAGTAGCAATATATAATTTTACAACAAACAACTGGTTCAATTATCTCAAAGGCGACGCCAATGCGAACGCACACCGAAGTAGCGCCAAACATCTAGGGGGGTCTGGAGCATGCTCCCCCAGAAACTTTTGAAATCTAGAGTCTCTGATATGCCATTCCTGCACTTTGGAGTGAGATATTACAGAATTCTGAAGATTATAAAAGTTCACAGAAAACACAAAAGATTACAGATTTCAGATAACTTGGTTAACCAGGCTCATGTAAACAGCCCCTAACCACGCGATTGATTAGGATCTCACTGGTTTTGAAACTCGCATAAACTAAATGTACAAAAAAGAATTATGGTTTAGTTTAGATGTAAACGAACCCTAACGTTCATTAAAATCTCCTTTTGTGGCCGAGGAAAGAGTTTCGTGACTAGTCAGCCCAGGTTAGCCCGGCGCACGCGATTGATTAGGATCTCACTGTGGATTGAAACTCACATAAACTAAATTTACAAAGAATAATTGGTTTAGAGTAGACTGTAAACTAATCCTAACGTTGATTAAAAATCTCCTTTTGTGGCCGAGGAAAGAATTTCGTGACGCGAGTCAGCCAGTGATGTAGGTTAATTGTTCGATGCTGGTAAAAAGGGGTGTGGACATTATGTATTGTGCCCACTCGACTGGATGGACACGTGAAAGATGAACAGTTAAGGGAGATTATAAAACGACACCAGATTACTCCCCACAATTCAGTAACGCGCCGAAACCACGTTGCGAAGAACGAGCGTTGAAAACAGAACGAGCTATATCACGTAGCTCTCTCCATTTTTTGGAAGTCTGAAAAAGAAGTGAAATACAAGGTATTTATTTACCGTACCATTGCTTTTGATTTTTAGTGGTTTTCTTGGTGAAAGAGCTTTAATTAAAGGATGAAAATTGATGAGTGAACTATTAGAAGATATGTTTTTGCTCATCAAGCTAACTGATTCAGTTAAAAATGTTTTTTTTTGGATAGATATTTTTAAAGTATACAATGTACCTTGCAGCGTTTTTGACTGTTCGTTTTCATGTATTTTTAAAGTATACAATGTACCTTTAAAGTATACAATGTACCTTGCAGCGTTTTTGACTGTTCGTTTTCATGTATATATAAATGTGAACTTTTTGTGTGTGTGTTTTTTTAGATCCGCAATGGATTATGTCCTGTTGTTATTGCTGTTCTGCTGCTCGTTGAACGCTGTCTCTCCAGCTGCCATTGATACAGCACCCAACGACGAAACACACTCAGTTAACGCAGATATAATTCGGGAAGACATTGACAACGCCAACTCGGAATTACTGTTCGATGAAGATGTTAAAAAAGGTTTAGAAGCCGAAGATGAAAGCGAGGAGAACAACGAGAAGTTGGCCGCTAGCGAAGACAGCCAGGGAAGGTTTGGCCGAGAGCAAGGTCGGTTTGGGCGTAAGTTGGAACGAACTCAGGGACGGTTTGGACGAGAGTTTAAAAACGAAGATTCGAACGACGATTCAGACCAAGGACGATTTGGAAGAGAATCCTCGGCGAACCAGGGCAGATTTGGAAGAATGAACAGTCAAGGACGATTTGGTCGCGAGAATTTAGACCTTACCGAACAAGGAAGGTTTGGACGTGAGAATGAAGAGATCGAGCAAGGACGCTTTGGTAGGGAAAAGCTTGAACGACAAGGTCGCTTTGGGAGAGAGAATGAGGACCAAGGACGATTTGGGAGGGAGTTGTCGGCAAATAAAGAACAAGGAAGATTTGGAAGGGACTTCACCGAAAATAAAGAACAAGGAAGATTTGGAAGGGACTTCACCGAAAATAAAGAACAAGGAAGATTTGGAAGGGACTTCACCGAAAATAAAGAACAAGGAAGATTTGGAAGGGACTTCACCGAAAATAAAGAACAAGGAAGATTTGGAAGGGACTTCACCGAAAATAAAGAACAAGGAAGATTTGGAAGGGACTTCGCCGAAAATAAAGAACAAGGAAGATTTGGAAGAGACTTCACCGAAAATAAAGAACAAGGAAGATTTGGAAGGGACTTCGCCGAAAATAAAGAACAAGGAAGATTTGGAAGGGACTTCACCGAAAATAAAGAACAAGGAAGATTTGGAAGGGACTTCGCCGAAAATAAAGAACAAGGAAGATTTGGAAGAGACTTCACCGAAAATAAAGAACAAGGAAGATTTGGAAGGGACTTCGCCGAAAATAAAGAACAAGGAAGATTTGGAAGGGACTTCACCGAAAATAAAGAACAAGGAAGATTTGGAAGGGACTTCGCCGAAAATAAAGAACAAGGAAGATTTGGAAGAGACTTCACCGAAAATAAAGAACAAGGAAGATTTGGAAGAGACTTCACCGAAAATAAAGGACAAGGAAGATTTGGAAGGGACTTCGCCGAAAATAAAGAACAAGGAAGATTTGGAAGAGACTTCTCAGAAAGCGATGAGCAAGGAAGGTTCGGTCGTGAATTCTCCGAAAAGGGCACAAATGAGCAAGGACGTTTTGGCCGAGAATCGACAGCCCAAGTGCGGTTTGGTCGTCTTGTTCGTCGAAACAAAATGAAAAGTAAAGATCAGGGACGTTTTGGGAGGAATCTGGAAAATGGACGGCGCGAGAATTAGAGGTGTATAGAGAAAATGAATGTCTTAGATTAGAGTGTGAAGAAGACGGACAGACAACTAGATAACTGATATGCATATAGAATTGAGTTTGTTATTATTTTCGTTAGGAAAAGGTTATGAGAGAATAAGTTATAACAGGTATTAATATCAATTATTAGTAAAACGACCAACAACTGAGATTATGGTTAAGACTTTAAATAACTGTAAGAGTGGTAAACTGCATGCATGGTGTGTTTAGATCAATAAAGTCATTTAAGTGCATGATATGTCTAAGTTGTCTTTTCCTTCCGCTAAGGGAGTATGCATTGCAAGCTACACGCTAATCATGCAAGAAAGAGAGGTATTTTACTAGCTATAACAATCGAAATGTAGTAGGAGTCGTAACGTTTCGAGGGAAGGGTCCTACGTTCTCTGTTTCGGCAGTATATCAAACCGTACTATATTTCGATTGCTATTTTTTTGACATGCTTTGCGACGAGAATATCACATTTAGTTTTCCTAACCTAAAAAGATATATAGAATTTCCCATAAAGGAAAATGGAGACTTAATTTAAATGAAAATGGAAAACCATTATTGATTGATGAAGGCAAACCTACTTGAAACGATACGTCTTTGCTGATAACAATGATCAGTTCTTGAGGGTATAAACACTTTACAGTCGAAACTGAAACATGGCCATCTTGCATCTTTGTATTTATAAATTTAAAGTTAAATTACTTATAGAGAAATTAGTCAGGTATATTTCCGTATGACCGATATACAAGACTACAAATACGATGTTTAACAACAACAACAACAACAACAATAATAGATTATTGTTTCCATGGTTGATTTGAAGGTTGTCTGCAGCAAATAAAGAGTACGAAATTAAAAAACTGAGTTATGAACCTGTTCCAGTCCAGATGGCTTCCGTAAAAAGTCGTAAAGCTAGTTTTTTGTTCGTTTTTTTTTTTGCTTGCGTGTACGGCTCGAAGTTTTTCTTGAAGGCAATAAAATAGTAGTATATATCTGCCCGTATAAGTCCCATTATATTGGATCAAATTTTGAAAGATTGACGTACTGAGTAATCCTTGTTTAGGTTCCCTTATGACGGCCATCCAGGCGACAGCTGGCACGTCCAGCTTTTTAATAAGACTTCTTGTAAAGGAAAACCTTGTCAATTTGTGTCATCTATACACACGACATGTCAGAGCTCCGAACGGTGTTTGAAATCCTTGTCTGTGAATTTGAATGTAAGGTTTTTGAAATATCTTTGAATTGTACAAGTCGGTTCAAAGGTTTTTCTACGTTAGTATATAGATTTCCCAGCTTGAAGTTGGTAAAGTTTCATTCGTTTTTGTTGTACAAGTTGTCGTAAGTTAAACTCAGAGAAAATCCTGAGCTCCAGACGGGACTGGAATGAACTCCGAACCTTCAGTGAATCCAATAGCACGCTCTAACTATTGAGTCACCGGAACTAAAATGATATTTGTTCAAATGTTATCATGAATGTTATTTCATGTTTTTCATTATGATTTCCCAATGAAATAAATTCGAAATTCCGCATTTAACATTCTCTGTGCATTTTGGCATGCAGAACATTCGGAAAAAAGCCATCTTTTCGACATTTTAGGATGCTAGTTCCGACGGCGGACTCGAACCCACAACCTTCCGAATACAAGCCGGACCCAGGTGGTATATTTGCTCTTTACGACTCCCCAATGAAATGGATATTTCACATTCAACATTTTGTGCATTTTGGTAGAACATCCGAAAAAAGCCATCTTTTCGGCCGTTTTAGGTGTACGTGTAACCGTATTTTTTTCTGTTGGGCGGGACTTAGATTACCGTGAAGATAATTAATAATCTTTGAATGTGGGTAGGGAAAAGGTTTTTGAAAGTCGTTTCTTGTCTTTGAGACTGCGAACACTGCTTGTTTTATCAGATTTTAAACACGAGGCGATCACTAGCCTAGAGTACACTTATCAGGGAAAGTTGATACTGTGACAGTGAGTGGGTGTTTAGCGTAAGTAATAAGTAGTAGGTAATTATAAGAGGCCGCAGGATTGCTGGAGTAATTGAGACAACTCATTAATCTATTTCTGTCCAGGCATAGTTAATAGAAACTAAACATGCTAAATCCTTTGTTTTAGGTTTATTAATATTTAAACAGTACGGTTGAGTGATTCAACCCAAACGTTGCTATCAGATGATTGCTTCATTTTACAGAATTGAAGTTTGCTGGGTTTCCAAACCATGTATACAGTGTGTATCAAAAAAATTCGAACCCTTAGAAAATGAATTAGCATTCGTTTCAAACAACCCATTGTAGTAGTAAAAAAAAATAAATTGAAAAAAAGACATTACTGTATTTGATAAATGATCACATTTTTTGTTTTAAAATAACTCAAGTAGCACTATATAATTTTACAACAAACAACCGGTTCAATTATCTCAAAGGCGACGCCAATGCGAACGCACACCGAAGTAGCGCCAAACATCTAGGGGGGTCTGGAGCATGCTCCCCCGGAAACTTTTGAAATCTAGAGTCTCTGATATGCCATTCCTGCACTTTGGAGTGAGATATTACAGAATTCTGAAGATTATAAAAGTTCATAGAAAACACAAAAGATTACAGATTTCAGATAACTTGGTTAACTGGGCTCATGTAAACAGCCCTAACCACGCGATTGATTAGGATCTCACTGAAACTCGCATAAACTAAATGTACAAAGAAGAATTGGTTTAGTTTAGATGTAAACGAATCCTAACGTTTATTAAAATCTCTTTTTGTGGCCGAGGAAAGAATTTCGTGACACGAGTCAGCCAGGTTATACCGGCGCACGCGATTGATTAGGATCTCACTGTGGTTTTGAAACTCGCATAAACTAAATGTACAAAGAATAATTGGTTTAGTTTAGATGTAAACTAATCCTAACGTTGATTAAAATCTCCTTTTGTGGCCGAGGAAAGAATTTCGTGTAAGAGTTAACCAGGTTAACTTGGCTCACGCGATTGATTAGGACCTCACTGTGGTTTTGAAACTCACATAAACTAAATGTACAAAGAAGAATTATGGTTTAGTTTAGATGTAAACGAATCCTAACGTTCATTAAAATCTCCTTTTGTGGCCGAGGAAAGAATTTCGTGTTTTAATCGATTTACACGCGGCTTCGAAATACATTTACTGTTATCAATACATTGTTAATTGCTATAAGATGTATTTTCTAATTGTAGCGTCCCTACATGCAGTATAAACATATTTCTTGTTTGCTCTGGCTTTGTAAACTGGATCACAATCGGGTCCCGTTAAACTAACATCGGCGTTTTCGTCTTCTGTATACAAAACACAACATCCATCACCTTAAAATAGAAAAAGCATTTTAAGCGTTGGATCCCATTGTCCAATAACATCTCCCAAACGAAAATATGCTATAGAATATTCTATGAAATATTCAATAAGAAATTGGCACGGATTCTATAGAATATTCTATAGGATTTTAGAAATGCCACAGAATATTCAGAATCATCTACAGTGTGTATAAAAAAACCCTGAACCCTTAGAAAACAACCTATTGTAGTAGTTTGAAAGCCCTAAAAGCGCTGCGTTATAAATTAATCAGCACATAAGTTAAACAGGAAGAGAAAAAGCTTTTAAATACTTTCACCATGCATACACTTCAAGTTATCTTAATTTCCCAGGTGTATAAGACCGTGTGTTTTACCCATCTGTGGGTTCAGCGAAGTGCTTATAGGGCTTTCAAACTACAATAGGTTGTTTTCTAAGGGTTCAGTTTTTTTTGATACACACTGTAGAATATTCTGTCTGAATAGTTATACAGCATAGTTGCAACTAAATAACATTTACCACTTTCCACCGGTACCGTATGAAACGTAGAGGTTTTGGGTTTTTTTTGTCTTGTGAGGTCTCGAGCAGAACTATATTGGCCTTAAAGCCCTAATCAAACGAGAACGCAAGTTATCGCAAGTTGGCAGTCACGCTATCTCAGCCAGCCGCTCTGAATAATTTCTCGAAAATATTATGTACCGTGACAAATTAAAACTTGTTTAAAACACTCATGAAACCTTAATTTTGTTAATTTGCGACCGCCACATAAATTCGTGACTGCTAACTTGCGATGACTTGCGTTCTAAGTCTCAAGCCAGCCTTTTTGAAACCCGGTTTCAAGTCAAGTCTCAACTCTTTAAGAACAAGTCTTTAGGGATACTCTGGCTTTATCAATATACCTTTCAGCACGAAGTGCGTGGATAACGCGTTGAGAGATTTGATTGGCTCTCGCAAAACTTCGGACATCCAAAACGTCGGACAAACATTGGACATTAGCCAATCAGATTTGTCGAAAAGAAAGATCACGTGATCCATACTCTTAGTCTACTATGTGGTTGAATCCGGTTTTCAGTAGACAGTAGTCTACTATCCGGTTAAATTCGGTCTTCAGTAGTCTACAAATCCGGTTAAATCCGGTTTTCTGTAGTAAGTGAAGTAGTATACCCCTATCCCAATGCGGAGCAGTAGTATGTGGTCAACGTTACGTCATTACCTGTGGTAACTAAAGTTCCTTGGTCGAGTTTTGCCATGGATAAAATAGATGCTCCTGTCCTTTGAACAACATTGAGGGGTTCACTAAAATATATATAAAAGAAAGAATATGAGCTCTGGATATTTGTAGGTTCGTTTATTAAAAGTAGATTTTTTAACTCATTCCTGTCCGGGGGCTTCCCCAGAGGTGAATAAAATCGTCTGGCGTTAGCCAGAATAAAATACTAAAGACCAATTCGGACAAGAAAGAGTTAAACTAAGAATGATATACCTTGTATTTCTCACATCGTATTTGTACACGCAGCCATCTTGTGTCCCAGCTATGACGTTCACCTCCGAGGTAAAGCAACAGGCGTTGAAAGCAGCTGAGCCTTGTACCTCAAACACCTTCAAACAGAAAACAGTACTATCAACATAATAATCTTTTGAACAGCTTTTGGGCAAGCCAAGTCAATCATCTTTCTTCGGACTGCACGCACGTATGTGAGAATATCGAACAAGAGGAACATCTGAAGAGAAAGGTCTCCGTTCTAACGACTCACCGTCTGTCTAGTATGAAGACCAACTCCTTGCAGTGTATTGTCTTCCCTGGCAATTACCAACAGTTTTCCAGTAGTTCCAATTTCTCTTTCATCTTTGAAAACATAAAAGTTTTAGTTTAGGTATCACGGTGTGTACAACTATACATGTAGTCTAAAAATAGCTCGTATTCTAAATATAACTCCTTTTCTAAAAATAGCTCGTTTTCTAAAAATAGCTTATTTTCTAAAAATAGCTCATTTTCTAAAAATAGCTTATTTTCTAAAAATAGCTCGTTTTCTAAAAATAGCTTATTTTCTAAAAATAGCTCATTTCTAAAAATAGCTCGTTTTCTAAAAACAGCTCATTTCTAAAAATGGCTCGTTTTCTAAAAAAAATCACTGTTACCAATATGCATGTTAATTTGTTTGCAAAATAGTTTTGGTTCCTCACTCATCTCTTCTTCTCTCGTTCCCAGGCCCACTTCATCATTTACGGCTGCAACAGTGCATGCGTTAATAGGACACGAACATTTTGCAATTACACCAAGACATGAGGATGTCCCAGAATCCCATAGGCGCACAGACCCATCACGTGAACATGCTGTAATGTAACAAAACTGACCATTATGAATTTCTACGAAAATAATACAATGAAAAGATTAAAATTTCGTATGTATAAATAGGATACTTGCATAATACATTTCGTCCTTTGTCTATAATAGCAGTGTCTGCAATACCTTTAATGGAAAGTAAATTTCATATTTAAAAGCGAAGTCTAGACTCCATAAATGAAACAAGTAAAAAATCTAATTTAAATTGAGTTGAATAGGCAATTTTCAGGGTGTTGCATTTTCAGGGTGTTGCGCGCGCATCATTTTTCAGAAAAACTGGCAAGCTCCACTCAAAGTTAACATACCGTTTAAAATAAACAAAGTATAGATACAGTTTCTGGATGTTCAACACTGTTATTCTGCTGTTGTTGGCTCGCTAGCAAGTCTGTTTGCCATTGCTTAATTTGTAGAGAGCCCGCCAAGAGCCCGCTAATTTCTTTGCAAAACGATGCGCGCGCATCACCCTGAAACTTGCCTCTAATGAGTTTCTCTTTTGTCTCCTGCACATATAGCTGAGAAAGAAATGACGATGCTAATCTGGCTTAAATGTCTTAAACGTGTGTTTTTTACGAGAGTTTCATAACTGATACCATTTACAATTATCCATTTTTTCATGTGAAATGCTGACAGTACCTTTTCATTATTATTACATAGATTATGTACGTGTATTCTAACCCATGATTACTATGACATTCCATTTGTAATTAACTTATAACTCCTTATGGTATAAGAACTAAATTGGTTGCTTGCTTGCTTGGGTGGCTGGTTCAGTGGTTAGCTGGTTGGTTGGTTGGCTGGCTCGCTGACTGGTTAGTTATTTGGCTGGCTGGCTGGCTGGATGCATGGTTGCTTTGCTTGCTTCTTGATTGATTGATTGATTGATTGATTGATTGATTGATTATTTGAATATTTGAATATTATTAAGCTAATAGAAAACTAACTGTTCAAAACCTTTTAAGCTAGACTACAGTATGTACAATGGAAAGTACATTTAGTTAAATTAATAACATAAAAAATTATTTCATCATCAACTGCCCTTGTTTTCAGGGCCTTTTCTCCACTCCCTCCGCCTTCACTACCCTTGTGGGAGGAGAAAATGGTGAAAAGATGCTGGGATCGAGGTTAGGTGCATGGTTCACCTCCTTTATGTCCTTTAAGAGTTGCAGCACAACTGCCATCTTCAGCTGACCAGATCTTGAGCTGCATGTCAGAACCACCAGTGAGAATTACAACACCAGACGGAAAGAAACAGCATGTTGTGACATCCATCACATGACCTTTCAATTCCCGCTAAACATAAAAATTAACATTTAAAGATCAAATAAATAAATAGACAAAAAAATTCCAACTCTTGATTTCGACATTGCTTGAAGTTCAATGAAAAATAATAAACATTCAGAAATCAAAGTGAGATTTACACGAACTACTCCATCAGATGTCTGCCACACATTTAAATCACCATCATCACTGGAGGAAACACCAAGTGATCCTCCAGCAGATATATCAAGACCATGGATCTAGAAGACAAAAGTAAAAATATTGCTGTAAGTAAATTTTTCTTACAATTGATAGCCATAACTATAAGTGGAGGGAAAGGTTTAAGCGCCTGGGATGACTTAAATTGGAAACTTTCTAAAGCCTGGTTCTCATATGTCACCGATGGTCACCGATCGTTGGTGATTTGTGATTTAGATGCATGTTATTTTAAAACAGGAAGTGCAGCAGCATCAAGTAAAGAACAATGCAGAAAAGCAGTGCTTTTATTCTTTTACTTAACATGCATCTAAATCGTGGGTCGGTGACGATCGATGACCATTGGGGACATATGAGAACCAGGCTTAAGGGTTGCGGCCAGCAGTAACCTGAGTATCAGGCATTATTCTGTGGGGGTGAGGCAGGCAGGCAGGTGAGAATACATAGTTTACAATTGGCCTGATTGCAGGTTAGGCCAGCCCTAGAAGTGGGGGGACTAGGTAATGATGTCACACTTGATGATGTCATCGAGTAGTTTCAAAAAGAAAAATGCTTGGTATTGCTGCACTAGAGTGAGAAACAATATGGAAATCACCGCAGTGACTTTTTAAAAAAAATTTTTGTTTGGAATTACACACTTTTCAACCTTAGGAAACCCCTTTCACAAGGTTTTTAACACTCCCTCCCCCCCCCCCCCAATAGTTTCTCCTCGGTTTTGAACAAATTAAAAAAATCAACCTTGGTGGGGGATTCCCCCCAGTCCCCTTTCTGGTGATGGCCCTGATTACAGATTTGCAGCATGATATTAAATGTGAATATATTTTGTTTGTACAGTAAAGGTAATTCAAGCTTTAATAAGAACTTACACTTTTAGTATGGATGTTAGTAAAAGTACTTGAAGGAGCAAGAAATGTAGTATGACAATTCCACTTTGGGTAACAAACTGTAATGCTTCTCTAAATAATTTTCATATAAAGTTACTTATAGATTGTATTATAATGTACGTATTTGTACTGTACTGTATTTGTACTGTACTATACACGTATTGTACTGTGTTGCATTATAATGAACTAATGATTGTACTGTACTATACTGTACTGTGTTGCATTATAATGAACTAATGATTGTACTGTACTGTATTTACGATACTCACACCCATCTTCATCACCAATATATGATACTCACTCCTTTATTCCGATAATAATACAACACGTTTTCATCATGCCCTATATATATATACAGTGCCCGAGAAACCTGGAAACTAGTTACACTACACTGTGCTGTACTGTACTCGGTGTACTGTGCTGTACTTGAAAGTTGAACCTTATCAAAACTTTCAATTTCAAAACCATCTGTTGCCCGTAATTCTTTTTCCTCCCTTTCTCCATGTGAAGTAATGTCCCCATAAACTGATGGACTGCCTGTGTTTTTAGAAAACAAAAAAACAACAGCCAAATTGACCACAGAACACACCAACTTACGGTATCACAGAAATCTTGGAATTTAATATATTAATTTATTTATTTACCCTTTAGAGAGCAAGATAACCAAACTTTTTCACCCCCATGCCTGTAGAAGAACAACCGATGTCAGTCAGACAAACATTAGCTACCCCAGGTTGTATTTTGTTACCTCAATAACTCAGTCCAATCACATTGAATATTGAGATAGGGTTTGGGTTTTGCCGCCATTTTTAAAGTCGTTCCCAGACAGGTATTAATCCCCGTGGGGTTTAAAACACCGTGTATAAAACCCCGGGGGACGCTAGTGTCGTTAGCCAGAGCATTGTTAGGGAATTATCAAAATAAATACGCAGAAATACTTCGCTGTTGAAATAGTTATCGAGAAAAAGCAACGCTTAGCAAAGCTCTGGTAAGTTTAAAGCTCGTGCACATTTTATTTACTTATATTCTCTCTTTAGAAAACTATGTATGTTGTCTTTAATAAAAGCTAAACATGTTTGTAGCTTAAAGATTTCGTTTACATTCCAGAAATGATAGAATGCAGAGCAGTATGTCCGCCCCAATGTTGTCGCGGTCACTTTCTCCAGACTTGTTTAATTGGTTTTCCCCGTATTTTAAGCTTTCCATCCCTAGTTTGTTTTAAAGATTACGGTTTAAAAATATATATATTAATACACCCAACAAAAAGCTTTCGTCTGTTTAGTTCTTAACGTATTAAATTCGTAAACATTTGAATGTCCCACCAATTTGATGAAATTTGTTGCTTTCAAAGGTTGGTCGATGTCTGTGGATCTGAAGTTTTTTCCAAGGCAATTCTCTCGTCAAAGTGAAGTGGTTTAAAGCTTACAGACAGGGTAGTATAAATGAGGAAAGAGATGGGCTCGAAGGCCCCCAAGAGTTCAATCCAGAGTCCTCTTTGGAAGATTTGGATGATTCTTGGGGGCCGTCCCATGACGGAATCACATCAGATCTAAGGTATTAAAATACTTTATATTTCCCCCTCTTTTTTAAGATATAAACGTTACTTTTTATTCCTGCAAATATGCTTTTTTACTCTTTTCCTAAACTTTTACATTTGCAAGTTAAATGAATTAAAAAATCATTTTGTCAGTCACAGTTATTTTTAGATTATAATGGTAATCTAAGATTTGCATATATAATAATTTATAGTGTGAGATATGTTCTAATTGCATTTTTAAATATAAGAATGATGTGGCAAATTAATTAGAATGAAAGAATGTTTTTTCAAGGACACTATATAACAAATATGTTTAAAATATTCAGAAGAAGGGATAATTTTTTTCCAAAAAAATTATGTTTGTTAATTTTAAAAAAAATTGGATCTACAGATTTTGTTTAAATCGGCCTATTAATTGCTCATACTTCAAGAAAAGTTTTAATAAAAAAAAATGGGGGGTCACCAAAGTTTCCCCCCGAATTAAATTACTTTGAAAGGTAATTGGCAGCCATTTTGAAGCGTCATTGTTGCCATAGCAACAACTGTTGCTATTTATTTGGTAATGGTTTTTGATTGTCAGACTGTTTAACTATGCATAACATTTAGTTCTTTTCTTTTTCCGAATTGTTAACACACGTGTTTTGCATTCTCAAACTTGTATTTTCCATTTTCCTAGAAACTGTATGGAGCCACCTTAACCCTTTCCCTGCTAGAGTTCTTTCCTTGTCAGATGAGTAAAATCATCTGGCGTTGGCCAGAGTAAAATACTCAAAAGGCCACCACTGTAGGGAAAGGGTTAATGTTAGAGCGTTATTTACAGTATTATTAATTATATATCCTTCTGTAATCAGGCCCAAATGCTGCAATTTCATTGGTTTAGAGGAGTGCGATTTGAGTATTAATCACACTCTTGCTAGCTGTAATCGCACACCTGCTTCAGCCAATGGAAATCAAGCTAGCTATCAAAATTGTCCAATCACAGTTTGGCACCTAAGCTGTAGGAATTTTCCAGGATTTTTCAAAAAATTAAAAAATGGCGGATTTTAAATATTAAAATATGCAATTTAAATTTGTATGTTTTTGTATGCGTTTTGAAAACAGTGTCGTGTCCCCAACAAATTAAAAACAAATTATTACCCAGATTGGCACTTGGGTATTTCTTAGTCAGTAAAGTAGCAACACTTGGTGAAATACAGTATTAGCTAGCTTAAACTGCATGAGTGTGTTTATAAATACATGCATATAAACACGCTATAAAGTAAAGACAAACAACACTAAATTACTCACATTTTTGGTTCTTGTCATTCTTTATCAATAACTCCCGGTTTTACCTCACATATTATTGTATGAACTACTCATAAATTCACTTTGTTATTAAAAAAACTCCTTGCTAAGTCTCCGTATATTTAAAAGAAATGGCTGCCTCACATTTGCATTTTTTGCGGGCCATGTTGAGAGGCCTAGGTCTAGAACCCAAAAGTTGGGTTGCTATGAAGTATTTCCTGTTAAAAACAAAGAAGACGAGGACATGACCTGATTACAGAAGGATATATAATTAATGGCTAATAGAATGAATTGAGTCGTGCTATTAATGCCAAATCATACTCGTGATTAACAAATCAACCTCCCGCTTCGCGGTCAGTCGATTTTGTAATCACTCATATGATTTTTGGCATTAATAGCACTCCTCGTCGTTCTATTACCCCCATTAATCTACCACAATTAATTCATTTTCTCACACACAGCTGGGAGCTGCTGCAGCATCCACCGCAAGCTTAACCTTTATTTAACCTTAACCACAGATCATTAGCTATCACAGCTTTACATCGCATTACTGTTACCCATTACAGCTCAACTAGAAATAAACTAAATACAGGAGACTAATAGCAGTTCAATCATATTTTCCACATAACCTAACAATTAAAACTTCAACCCAGAAACATTACAAAGGGAAGGGTGGGTGGGATTAGAGGTCAAGCATGGCGAAGCAACAAAAAAAACGTGCATTATGCCCCCATCAGTGTGAGAGAAAACATTTTCTGCTTCTTTCATTCCTCAGCTACCCTGGGTGCCAGAGGTTCTTCCACGCTCGTGGGGACAATTGGGGATATGGGAGGACACCAGGATGGCCCCTCCCACTTTACCACCTGGCATCCTCGCATGTCCCCGTTATCCCCCACGAGCGTCGAAAAACCTCTGGCACCCAGGGTATTCCTCAGCTGGCAGAAAATAACACTTTCTTTCTGATTGTCATCCTGACAAATGTGATTGAATTATCAGAGCTAAAACTATGCATTTCAACATTGTGAGCCACTTACAAGAAGGAGGTGTATCACACACTGTCAGACAATGACATATACCAACATGACAACCATATAAAAATATTGTATATATCACACAGATAGGCATATTCTAATTGAAAAGAAACCACCTGTTATTGATAATTAGAAATGCTCTTAATAACCTGTCATAATTTCCACATATCAGAATTTATTGCTTTTAAATATTCACGAGAAATGAAAATGATGTATTTGTTTTGTCTTCAGAATATTAGCAGAAGTCAATGTCTTGTGTACATCTGACCAAACAATTCAATGGGTACCACTATTAGATAATCTTATTGCTATTAAAGTCACTTACCAGCAGGTACATAATTATAGTGTAAAGTATTATTATCATTGCAGTTATTTTATCATATTTTTGAAAATTGCAGCAGGTTGCAATATTGCATATTTACTATTCATGGTCAAGTGCTATATACTCAGTATAACATGGGTAGTATTTTATTATAGTAGGGTAGGAATACATGAGGATTAATATATGGAAGAATACAGTGTGGTTGATATGTGGAATACAGTATAGTGGGAATATAGGAGGAATACAGTCTGTGGAAAATATGGAAGGAATACAGAATTAAATATAGAAGGAATACACAGTTGGAATATAGCAGGGACACGGTGGGAAATACAGAATAAGGAGAAATACAGTCTGTGGAAAATATGGGAGGAATACAGAAAAAAATATATGAGGAATACAGTAGGAAGTATAGGAAGAATACAGTACAATAGGAATAATTATTGGGATCTTAGAGTGGTAAATATATATAGATAGAGTACAGTGAGAATATGCAGAATAATATTAGTGGGAATATTAGAAAGACCACAGTGAGAATATAGGAAGCCGAATACTAACATATGAATATTATAAGAAAAACTACAGTGAGATAATGTTAGGAATGAACAGAGTCTTGAGGAATGGAGTTAGATAATATGAGAAGGACAACATGTACAGTGTGAAAATACAGTGTGAATAGAGTAGGAATACAGCAAGAATACAGTGGAGATACATGCTGTGAAGTGGGAATGGTGTACAACCATATGAGGAATACAAACAGGGAAATAAAAGTAGTGTGCTGCGTAGGCAGTGTAGAAACAACAATCGAAGTATAGTAAGGTTAGATATACTGCCGAAACAGAGAACGTATACTGTAGGAGGCTAACGTTTCGAGCGAAGGCCCTTCGTCAGAGAGAAACGTTAGACCCCTACGTTCTCTGTTTCGGCAGTATATCTAACCTTACTATATTTCAAATCAAAATGTAGTATTATAAGGTTTGAGTACTGCCGAAAATATTAAAGTTTCAACGTTTCTCTCTGACGAAGGGCCTTCGCTCGAAACGTTAGAAGCTACGTTTCATAGGCACTTTATTCAATGATATTGTTCTGGTTATTTAAAGTATTATTTATACACTAGTGGTGACTCTTGTCTTGAAAAAGAACATGTTTTAACGTTCAATATTTTCGGCAGTAGTCAAACCTTACCATATTTCGACTACGAGGACTACAGTTGGATAAATTGCATAATCAGATAAAAAAAAAAACGTTACTTGTCTACAGTGTGTAAGATTATATACTGTATTATATAAAATAGACCAGTAATAAGTGATTATTTTCAATACAGAATCCTACTACTGGAGCTACTGTTATTTGTCTTGGGACAGATGGTAGTTGTGGTGGTACTTCATTAGACCTGCAAATTTCTTTATCAGGTAAGAATTTTTAAAATATTAGTGTGAATAGTGTCATGTGAAATATTAGTCAAGAACATCACTTCTACACATCTCTAGTTCTATCATGTTGTGAAACTGTGGAACTTGTTAGTTAGGCCTTTTGTAATTATAGGTTTAATAAATCCCTTGGGGAAATCCAATAAATTGTATTGTATATAGAGGATATTACACGGTGGTGCGAACATATGGGTTTTATCTTCGAGTGGTGGAAACAATATTTTACGAATGAGCGTAGCGAATGAGTAAAATATCGTTTTTACCACGAGAAGATAAAATTCATATCTTCAAGCCACCGTGTAATGTTTTTTTAATTATATAGATTCACTGCAAAAAGAGGGAAAATTTTTAATGACGTCATCGATATCTTCACTATTTTATTTTATTTTATTTTATTGTATTTTATTTGCTTTGCCATACTCAAACAATACGTACAGACATCGACGCAAACAACTGGCAGGGCAACCGCAACAGCTTACGCCAATTACTGCGGTCCCTATTACAACAAATACAACTACAATACACAAGATAATTAGAAACATTAAGCTAAAAACAACACGATATCGATTTAGTTAGATCACGAGCTTTGTTGCATTTGATGCATATCGATTTCCATGTTCGTGGATCATCTGCATTAAAACAGTGTTCTAGTGCTAAAATATAGTAATTATATAGTCCTTTTAGTGAGGATATGGAAAATACGACACTGCATATTTCTAATAAAACACTCGCATCTATATAATAATATAACGTATTCCATCGCATGGTAACGGATTATGCATGGTATCATTATATCTTGTATCATTGTTTTGCATTTCAGAAAGCAAGTTGAAAAAAGCTTCAGAATGTTTTGTGAGGTGGAAAGATGTGCAAAGTGGTTGGTTCAGTAAATTTTCTCATGTTATTCATTTACACTTACATGCAGCGTCCCTTATCCCATTATTTAACCATTGTGTAGTTCCAGTTAAAGTTTCATATTTTACTTTCTGTAGGAAAGGTGTGGGGATTAAACTTCTTGTCGGAAGAAGAAGCCTTTGAATTCATGGCATTCTGTGAGGTCTGATATTATGTTGATTTACTTATTATACAAGTAGTGTCTCTGCATGGGACTAGGCACATATAGACAGGTGTGGCACTAGTCACACTAGAGCAAGGTAGAAGGGTCTACAGCGTTTCTGTCCAGGACACTTATACGCACCATCTCAACAGAAAAAATTGCTATTTGTTCCTGGCGAGATTTTTAGTAACGGAAAACTGACGTTACTAAAATTCTTGGTAGTTTACCACATTTTTACTTTGTTTTAGAAAAAGTGCGTTGGTTTTGTTTGTAAGTAGCGAATGTGATCATTTACCACTGATAACGATGGACTGTTGAATTGCGAATCGGAACCATGCTAGTTTAGTACTCTCGGTCTGGGACCTTAGCCCCTGCGTGTGATCGTATACCACATTGCTTGTACCATGCACATCTGCTTGTACCACATTGCATACACGCAGACTACATTAGCAAACCTGCAAGCTTTCAGGATCCCCACCAGCACTAGTGCTGGTGGGAATCTGAACAAACAACGTGAAATCCCCCATCAAAAACCAAAGGAAGTGAGTGTCAAGTTTGAAATTACGGACACAGTATTTATGAAGTGACATTACGCAGCCAGGTGAAGAATTGGACACATAGTTTATCGCTACCGTCTGGCTTAAACGTTTTTGAGCATATTATACAGTAGCATAAAGTTGACAAGCCGATCCAGTAGGGACCTTAAGATCAACGATGGCAACTTCGAGGACGACGTCCTTCAAACAAAAGCATTCTTCTTGCAAAACAAAGATAATGAATAATTTCTAGTCCCAAGAGTAATCTGAACACCGTCTTCGCTCTGTATACAATTAACGCCACTCAGACCATTTTCACGTCTTCAGGACGACGTTGACTCGTGGGGTGACGAGAACTGTTGCCTGAGATTGCCTTAACACAGACACTGCAACCGTTTTAACACTTTGAATATTATAAAACAAGCTTCAAGTATTGAATACGGTAGTCAGTTAACCGTGACTTCATTTTAATGCTAAAATTTAAATTGCTTTTTAACCGCCGTCGTCGTCCAAGCATCTTAAGGTCCCTAGTATCTTCACAACGACCACCCCTGAAGACACTAGATCGGGGTGTCGAAAGTTTGGTACATAACAGCTTTTTAAGCTATGCACGTTCAAAAACGTTAAATCCAAACTAGCGTTATATGTTCGAAGTGACACTTTTGGTCAAATATATGTTTTGTTAATCTTATTTTCCGATAAGCTAATACTGATTTTTTGTTGTGGGCAAAATGTTCTACTTCAGCCAGTGGTAGAATCGTGACCATGTTCTAATCAGACTACTTCCCGGTTCTAGATCATGATTGTGTGATTTTGTTTTTCAATAGGAGTTTTCCGGTAATTATTCGTCGGGCGCCAGTAGTAAATCGTTGAACAGAAAATCCACAAGTTCTCTGAATTCATCTTTAAACCAAGCTGGAGAAACTCATTCCAAACATACCAAGGACTTGCAACACTCTTCGAAACGATTCTCCGGACAACAACAGCAATGTATGAATGAAACTGGAGCTGTTTTTGAGAACAGTTCAGAATCAGCGAAGCTCGAAGCTAATGCAGAATTCGTAGACAGCGGCGTTGGTGATGATGAAGTTGATGTAAGGAATGCTCAGGACGATTTGAATTTCACAGAATTCAGTTATTACAAAGAAATGGAAATTTTTCATACTGCCATAAATGAAAAAGCCGTAAGTAGATTTAGAAGTTTACACTAAGTCATTGCTTTTTCAAGATTGTAATTGACCCAAAATTATTCAAGATTATTAATCGGATTCTATTTTGTCTTGGTACATGTGATGTGGAATTACTTACTAGTATTGGGTTACGAGTTTGCAAATTTTCGCAATTACTATAGTTGTTAAGGTGAAATAATCTGAGCGACAAATTGCTGCAACATTGTTGCGTTGCAAGTTGACAAGCGTTGTTGCACGTATTACCACCCACCTTAAACATTGTCACGTACGCAACAATTATTTTGTTGCAAGTTGAATCAGCATGTTGCAGCAAGCAGAACTGGAGTCTACTTTCTTTTCTTTTTTTCTACTTCAACAAATTTTTTCAACTTGCAACAAAATCATTGTTGCGTAACATATTTAAGGTGGTGGTAATACGTACAACGCTTCTCAACTTGCAACGCAACAAAGTTGCGCTTATTACCTCACCTTAAACATAGACGCATGTACGCATTGTGTACCTATTTTTTAGGATCCTAGACACTTGGATAGATTCCATACTGAAGGTTATGATGTGAATAGAGAAGGCGATTTGTCATGCAGTGGAGGGTTTCGAAGATCTGGTTGGTTATCTATGAAGCATATTTTAATATGTGGCCGACATGGACGATTAGAGCAAGCATCTCATCGAAAGTGGAGAAATTACTGGGTGATTTTAAAAGGATATGAGTTGAATTTGTATCAGTGTGATGAGAAGGATGTTGGCTCGATTGATGTGTACAGTCCAAATATTATTATTAAACTTGAAGGCTGTCTTGCGCAACCTGTGCCAGAGCATGTTAAGTTGGAGAATATTTTTGGTTTGAGTACACAGAACGGAGATGCTTATTATTTCCAGGTAACAAGAAACAAGAATGTTGTTTATAAGTCTATTAAAGAATTAGATTTCATAGTAAAAAGGGAAAATGAGAGAACTTTACTTAAGTGCTTTACCTCACATCATGTTACCTCACCCTGTTTTACCCAACGTTACACGTCCACGTCACGTCACGTCACTTTACATCACTTCACCTCACTTCACTTCACTTCACTCCACCTCACTTCACTTCACCTCACTTCACTTCACTTCACTTCACTTCACTTCACTTCACTTCACTTCACTTCACTTCACTTCACTTCACTTCACTTCACTTCACTTCACTTCACCGCACTTCACCTCACTTCACTTCACTTCACTTCACTTCACTTCACTTCACTTCACTTTACTTCACTTCACTTCACTTCACTTCACTTCACTTCACTTCACCTCGCTTCACCTCACTTCACTTCACTTCACTTCACTTCACTTCACTTCACTTCACTTCACTTCACTTCACCTCACCTCACCTCACCTCACCTCACCTCACCTCACCTCACCTCACCTCACCTCACCTCACTTCGCCTCGCCTCGCCTCGCCTCGCCTCACCTCACCTCACTTCACTTCACTTCACTTCACCTCACCTCACCTCACCACCTCACCTCACCTCACCTCACTTCACTTCACCTCGCTTCACTTTACTTCACTTCACTTCACTTCACTTCACGTCACTTCACTTCACTTCACACCGCACTACAAACATATTTGTGTTTAATAAAATCTGTAGGGATCAAGTCAGTCAGAAGTTGAAGGTTGGATTGCCAGTATTCATTCAGCATCCGCTGTGCAGTTTGCCGGTGGTCGTGGGAAGGAGCAAACCAGGTGGTTGTTAAACAAAGAGCTGGAAAAAATGCAGGGAAGTATTCAATCTGATTACAAGTTGAAGAAAATGGCGGAGTTGCAGCTGACAATTGTCACGGAGAGCAAGAATAAGCAAGTGATTACTGATCAGGTAAAAACAGACAGACCCACAGACAGACAGACAGACAGACAGACAGACAGACAGACAGACAGACAGACAGACAGACAGACAGACAGACAGACAGACAGACAGACAGACAGACAGACAGACAGACAGACAGACAGACAGACAGACAGACAGACAGACAGACAGACAGACAGACAGACCGACCGACCGACCGACAGAAAAGACTATAAGTATTGTTATATAATTGTTCCAAAATTTAATAATAATATCCGATACCAGTCTTTGTCAAGTAAAATTTGTATTTAATTTAAATTTTCTAGATTTCAGAGTGGGAAGAAAACTTGGAAAAGTTAAACCTAAATGTGTGCAAGTTGCAGTGTTACTTGTCGGCTGTTGGTGGTTCCTCGCCTCCAAATCCTCAACATGTTTTAGCCTGTGCTTCAAAACACACGAAACAAAATATGTCTCGTCTTGGTGTCTTCTCCGTTACTTCTTTCCATTCTTTGGTTCACTGCCGTGAAAAGTTGAGAAGAGAAGGACATAGAACCAAACGCTCAAAGAGTTCTGTGGGCTATAGCCGACTCAAGTCGGCACTAATGTCATCCTTGAAGATTACTGATTCATCAACTGCCAGGAACATACGGGAACATCATTCCCCGAAGCTTGCTAGGAAAGAGACTAGTGCCGATAGTGATCATTCTGATAACTGTTCACTTGTATCCGACATATCGGACTGGAGGCTGATGGGTAATTTTGTGCGGGTGGAATTAGCAAGTCACGGTAGCACTGTCGTGCCTTTGAAAGAAGATATGACCTTTATAGACGTGGTTTGTGCTGTGGCGAACAAACGCCAGTTAGATCCGGATATGTATTTTATTACGTTTGGCGTTGAACGTAAATCTCAAATCGGTATGTTCATTGTGACAGACAGACAGACAGACAGACAGACAGACAGACAGACAGACAGACAGACAGACAGACAGACAGACAGACAGACAGACAGACAGACAGACAGACAGACAGACAGACAGACAGACAGACAGACAGACAGACAGACGGGCGGGCGGGCGGGCGGGCGGGCGGGCGGGCGGGCGGGCGGGCGGGCGGGCGGGCGGGCGGGCGGGCGGGCGGGCGGGCGGGCGGGCGGGCGGGCGGGCGGGCGGGCGGGCAGACAGACAGACAGACAGACAGACAGACAGACAGGAAACAAACAGGCAGGTTCGGGACGAAACAAATGGACAAATAAGAAAAGAAATGAACGAAGAATGGAAGCCCAGAGAAATGAATAGATGAACAGAGAGATGAGTAGAATAAAAAAACAAGAAATATGGATTTATAATAGCACTGTTCATTTTGTTTAGAGTATTACACTCCACAAGAACAAGCTTTTATTGAAGATCAGGTACGACTGTGAATTCCACTTATACCAGCTTATGTACTAACGTCTGTTATCTAGCAGGGCTACAGTAACAATGTTGTTTGTGGTGTTAAATTTAAAGCGTTGCCTCACCTTTGGGATTAAGCCCAGTTGGGCGGGGTTAGTATTAGGATGGGTGACCACGTTAGCTTTATATGAGTTGAGTTTTAATTCTCGTAAGTGCCTCGTGGATTTTTCTCCAGACTTTTTCGTTTTTGTCCCGTTCCTCTAATCAACACCATACTTTCCTTTACTCACCATACTTAGCTTGTTACAGTAATAAGCCGCGATAACGTGCTTTTATAATTGCTGTCAATGTGTACATATCCACTTTACTGTACTTTAAGGTGCTGGTACACGATGCGATTTTTCTTGCAACTTGCAAGAAATTTACCCGTGAAAAAAAAATCGCAAGTTGCAGGAAGGGTGTTACACGTTCAGCAACTTGCGATTTTTGTTGCAAGTTGCAGCAAAAAGTAGAACCCATCCAACTTTTCTTGCAACTTGCAACACGGCAAAAATAACAAAATCGCAAGTTGCTACGGGGTGTTACACGGTGCGATTTTTTATGCAACTTGCAACATTCAGTGATTTGTTGCAAGTTGCAAGAAAAATCGCATCGTGTAACAGCACCTTTACTGTTTAGCTACGGCTTAGCGGTTTTGTCTCTTTTTATTGCTCTGTAGAATTATAGTGTTCTGAAATTGTGCAGGAAAAGTGAATACGAAATAGAAATGTCCAAGACGAATGACGACTCTGACCTTTACTTCGGTAAGCTCTTGATTGTCACAACGTTTTACATTTAAGAAATAGAAAACATTTTCCGTGTTTCCATAGAGTTATAGAAACACGAGTGGAAGTTTGGGAGAACAAGAAATTGTAGTGGGAACACGAGCCCGCAGGGCGAGTGTTTCCACGCTATTTCGAGTTCTCCCAAACTTCCACAAGTGTTTCTATAACTGTATGGGAACACGGAAAAAATGTTTTCTATTTCCTTTATAAAATAACCTGTCGAAAATAGATATAGAACGTAAAAATAACCACTGCATCAAAGCGTAAATTCTCCTTACTCTTCATAATGGCGTATGATGGCGTACTGGATGGCGTATGGCGTATCCTACACCGTAATGATGGCGTATTGAATGGCGTGGACCTTGCCGTGTTTCCATTTAACAAATGAAACAAAGCTCCGTGCATATGTACTCTTATAAAGGCACGTTTGACGTCATTTGAACACGAAAGAAGTTGAGTAGAGGCACGAGGCGATAGCCGAGTGCCTTTACACTTCTTTCGTGTTCAAATCACGTCAAATGTACCTTTATAAGAGTACATATGCACAGGAGCGATATGTTTTATTTGTTTTATAAAATAAGAAGAGGAAAAATCAAACTAAAAGTGAGGTAGTTTAGGAATTTGGCGGGCTTTTCCGGCCGGCTGACGCCATTCTACGCCATTTTACGTCATTCATGATCTATGTTCTCTTATAAATGCACGGAGTCCAGCCAATCAGAGCGTGCGTAGAGGGCACCTTATTTTATAAAACGTTATAGAAACACGGCTTTCAACCAATCGCCGCGTTTGTTTTCAAAATGTTATTTTATAAAGCCAGATATAGACACGGTAGCTAACCAATCACAGCGTATACGTAAGCTGTAACCTATTTTATAAATATCGTACATTTGTTTAGGTTTATCTGTCAAACTAGAAAGTAACCACGTTGTTGTTAGTCATGTGCAAGACGGGAGTGCAAGTCATCTGAGCGGTAAGACTTACACAAGGATTTTCTTGGGACTACTGAGTACACGTTGTGTTTTATTTTCTTGAGGTACAAATTAATGTTTATCTTGTAGGAGTTCTCGAGGGAGACGAGGTTTTGTTTGTCAATAATAATGAAATCACAGAACCAGAGAATGGCCTGAGAGAAGTGATGAATGCCCTTACAGGTGACTAAGAATCTAGCTCACCGAAAAGGTGGCGAACTGTCGAGATTTTTAGTAGTGAAATACTGAGGAAGGAAGGAAGGAAGGAAGGAAGGAGGGAGGGAGGGAGGGAGGGAGGTAGGGAGGGAGGGAGGAAGGAAGGAAGGAAGGAAGGAAGGAAGGAAGGAAGGAAGGAAGGAAGGAAGGAAGGAAGGAGGGAGGGAAGGAGGGAGGGAGGGTGGGAGGGAGGGACAGACGGAAGGAAGTAGAGGGAGGGAGGGAGGGAGGGAGGGAGGGAGGGAGGGAGGAAGGAAGGAAGGAAGGAAGGAAGGACGGACGGACGGACGGACGGACGGACAGAAGGAAGGCAGGAAGGAAGGAAGGAAGGAAGGAAGGAAGGAAGGAAAGAAAGAAAGAAAGAAAGAAAGAAAGAAAGAAAGAAAGAAAGAAAGAAAGAAAGAAAGAAAGAAAGAAAGAAAGAAAGAAAGAAAGAAAGAAAGAAAGAAAGAAAGAAAGAAGGAAAGAAAGAAAGAAAGAAAGAAAGAAAGAAAGAAAGAAAGAAAGAAAGAAAGAAAGAAAGAAAGAAAGAAAGGAAGGAAGGAAGGAAGGAAGGAAGGAAGGAAGGAAGGAAGGAAGGAAGGAAGGAAGGAAGGAAGGAAGGAAGGAAGGAAGGAAGGAAGGAAGGAAGGAAGGAAGAAAGGAGTAAAAGTAAGGAAGGGAGGAAGGGGGGGGGGGGGGGTGTGGATGGAGGAAGTAAGGAGGGAAGACAGAAAGGAAGGAGGGACGAAATGTAGGAAGGAAGGACTATGTTCAAATATGCACTTTCTTATCATTCTAGAGTCGTTTATAAGTTTGAAGCTGCGTTCTTTGAGGGAAGAAGTTCCCGAGCAAGTGAGAAAAACAACGGAGAATATTATCAGTACTTTGGTGTGTCCACCACCGCCAAAGACAAGGTTGGTGTTGAGAAAAAGTTTTATTAAGATTACATAATCTCAAGAAAAAGCCAAAAAGGTCTACATATGAACAAACAAACAAAGTTTTAATGTTAAAAATATTTTTTGTCATTTATAGCAGATCGGACTCTCTGTTTGGGAACAAATTTTTTTAAAGATATATTTCTATTTTATGTTGTTTAGTGCCTCAGATTACATTGATTTGTCTGAACTGATTGTTCCTCCTCCGGAGTTAGGTAAGTAAATACATAAGTGTTTGTACTGCAGTCATCTTTCCGCATCTTTTCCCTCTCGACATCGACCATTTGTTAACGAGAACAAATCCGCTTAGATTATAACTAGCCTTTCATTTATGCTGTAGGCGATACAAACAATCTAGAAGAACCTCGAACGTATCCGTCCGTTGTTGGAGAAAATGGAGTCTCCGTGAACGTTCTTTTGCAGGTACAGTTTAGGCTAAATTCGTCTATTTTAAAACAAAACTTGTCCGTTTTGGCGTTTGTTGTTGTTGTTGTTGTTGTTGTTGTTCGAAGATTGTTGTTGTTGTTGTTGTTGTTGTTGTTGTTCGAAGATTGTTGTTGTTGTTGTTGTTGTTGTTGTTGTTGTTCGTTGTTGTTGTTGTCTATGCTATACATAGCAGTCATTTGGTTTTATTTGTACCTATATTTTGAATCTCTTTTTGTAATTTCCAACATTTACTAGAGTGCTGAAGAAGTGACATCGTTTTGTCGTCAACATGATTCGTGGAATGAGATTGAGAAACCAACTGAACTGTCTGGGGCAGAAAAGCTTAGAAAAATCATCTTTGAATTACTGGACACGGAGAAGAACTACTTAAAGGTTGGTCTCCAATTGTCGTTGCTTTCGCTGTCGTTGCTGCTGCTGCTGCTGCTGTTGTTGTTGTTGTTGTTGTTGTTGTTGTTGTTGTTGTTGTTGTTGTTGGTGGTGGTGGTGGTGTGGTTGTTGTTGTTGCTGTTGTTGTTGTTGTTGTTGTTGTTGTTGTTGTTGTTGTTGTTGTTGTTGTTGTTGTTACTGCTGCTCCTGCTGTTATTGTTGGTGGTGGTACTGGTGCTGTTGGTTGTGGTGCTGCTGCTGTTGTTGTTGTTGTTGTTGTTGGTGGTGGTGGTGGTGGTTGTTGTTGCTGTTGTTGCTGCTGCTGCTGTTATTGTTGGTGGTGGTGCTGTTGGTTGTGGTTGTGGTGGTGCTGTTGTTCGTGGTGGTGGTTGCTGCTGGAGGTGGTGGTGATGGTGCTGTTATTATTGTTGGTGGTGGTGGTGGTGGTTTGAATTGACCTGATATTTTGAATGTTTTGGTTAGGATGTGCAAACACTGTTAAAAAGATACTTGGAACCTTTGAAACACGAGAGTTTTTTGCCAACTGGGGAGGTGAGTTTTTAGAAAAGTTACACATACAGAAGCTGGCGTGTTCAAATCCCGTCTGGAGCTCTGAATTTTCTGAGTGTTAACAACTAACGACATATTGTACAAACAAGAACTAACGAAACTTTACAGCTCCAGGTTGAAATTACCACTAGAGCTGAGCCGATGTTAAAAAAAAGCCGATTGCCGATACCGATTGTTAAGAGCCGATATTTCCCCACCATCGGCCGATTAATCGGCAAAACCGATATTTGCTAACCTGATGCTCAGTGCTCCCGTTTTGTTGTTTTATTCATCTCAAGTTTCGCATTGAGAGGAAGTCATCAAGCCAATTCTCGTATTTTGAGCGCAACAAAACAGTTTATTGACGCGATTATTGACGCCGTATACCACAGACGCTCGCTCCCCGATTTTGACGGGAGGGTTGCGGCTGTACACAGGCTATGATAAACGAGGACGAGAGAGCGGAAATACGAAGACGAGAGTCACGAGACAGCCGATCCAATGATGAAAGACAATCGGCTGATGGCCGATTTTGAGAAAAAGTAGCCGTTAATCGGCTCTGCCGATGTTTTATAGGCTCAGGTTGAAGTTACCACACAAGTTTAATTTTACTAATGTCAGTATTATTTTTTCAACCTAGGTCAACTCCCTTGTGGAAAACGTTTCCCAGATTATAGAATTCCAAACTAGTTTTTGCAGCGAAATACAGCAACTGATTGATTGCGAGGAAGATTTTAAAAATATTAAAGAAATTGGATTATTTCAAGTATAAAATTAATTTATCTGGAAATGGCTAGTTGAAGTCCATTGGGTAATACAATGTGAATATTAATTTTAATTCAATATATTTTTGTTTAGAATGTCATTTATGGGATTGGAGAAGCGTTTTTACAATACGCTGATAAATTTAAACTGTATAGTTCTTTTTGTGTGACACATTCAAGAGTAATCCATATGCTTCATCCAGGTAAAAAAATTATATTCCTTTCTATCTTTGCACGTTAATACTGTCACTTTTGCCCTCCTTGAATACAAGTTTTATTTTAATGTGACTTCATTCTAATTTTTGATGTGCAGAGATAAAAAAATATTTTAATTATTAATCGTCTGTCTTATCAAATTAGGTTCGAGTGTTGCCTTGGAAGAATTTTTAGATGCAAGAAATCCCAAACAACAGCATTCTAGTAAACTAGAATCTTACTTAATCAAGCCAATACAGGTATTGTTGCTAACATAATTATCTGGATAAAAACTGGTATATCTTATCTTTTTTTAATGGTAATTAATACCTACGGATATACACGCGTAAAAATCTCGCAAGTTGTTACAGCATTGTTGCCTGAACAATGCGGTAACAACTTGTTGACATATGTGAGCAACATTGATAAATGAACAACATTGTTCATCATTGTTTCAACAAGTTGTTACTGCTTGATGAAACAACAACCGTTGTTCACGCATGTTGTAACAACCGAAGAACGTGTTGATACATCAAACATGCATGTTCACCATTGTTGTAACATTGTTGTTCATCGTTGTTATTTCGTCATGCTGTTGCAACATGTTGTATCATGTGCGAACAACGTTGTTGGCTATAAAAAAGGTGCTGTTGGAACAACTTGTTCATGACTGTTGATTTATCCGTGAACAAGTTGTTCTAACCATAAGTGAACAACTTGTTGACAACTTGTTCACGGCGAGCAGCACAACATTGTTCACGCCTGTTGACAACCGTGAACAAGTTGTGCGTTTTTACGCGTGTATATTATTTAAATATATACAGCGTTTATTTTCTTAACAACTAAACATTTTTAGAATTAGTGCAAATTTGATATTTTTTATATTATATTTGTCAATGTGTTTGTGTGTTTATTATTTTACAGCGCATTTTAAAATATCCTTTGCTCCTGGATGGAATGTCGAAACTACTCGATAAAAACAGCGAAGAATATCATTGTCTTAATGGTAGGTGAATATGGTTTAACATATATCATCATCACCATTATCACCAGACAATCATAACCATCATCACCATTACCAACAATCACCACCACTACCACCATCACCACTACCACCATATCTACCACTACCACCATCATTACTATCATCACCACCACCAACACCAACCGCCACCACTACCACCATCACCACTACCATCACCACCACTACCACCATCTCTACTACCACCACCACTACCACCACCACCACTACCATCACCACCACTACCACCATCTCTACTACCACCATCACCACTACCATCACCACTACCATCACCACTACCATCACCACTACCATCACCACTACCATCACCACTACCATCACCACCACTACCACCATCACCACTACCATCACCACCACTACCACCATCTCTACTACCACCATCACCACTACCATCACCACCACTACCACCATCTCTACTACTACCACCACATTACCATCACCACCACTACCACCATCACCACCACTACCACCATCTCTACTACCACTACCACCACTACCACCACCACCACCATCACTACCATCACCACTACCACCACTACCACCATCACCACCATCACCACTACCATCACCACTACCAATAGATCACCATCACCACTACCACCACCACCACCACCATTACCAATAGATCACCATCACCACCACCACCACCATCATTACCACCACCACCATCATTACCAATAGATCACCATCACCACCACTATCACCATCACCACCATCATCATTACCAACATCATCACCACCACCATGTTTGCATGACCATTACAGTTTAACCATTTTTGTGTTTAATTTTTCAGAAGCTATAAGTGCAATTGAACACGTAGCCGAACATATAAATGAAATGCAAAGTATTACCGAACAGTTTCTTCAGATCTTTCAAGAACTAGCACGCGAGAGCGGAAGTCTCGAGGTATTTACACGACCGAATTTCGCAAAAGCTCTTTTTTGACTGAGTCAAAACTTCTCCATCCATTTTCTTTATTTTGATAAATGAAAATTGTTTGGAGCGATAAACGTGTTAATTTCTATCCTTGTAGGTATCTGATGTCGATGTTGATAAATTGCTTCATCATAAAAAGCTAACTTGGTTAAACTCACCAGAAACCGTGAAAGCTAACAGCCTTCGCTGGAGTCCTGCACCGCTACGAAAAATGAAATGTGAATCAAGTATGAGATGTTTTGGTATGTGTGTGTGTTTTGGGGAGATATTTATAGGATTGTCCTTTCCAGTTGAGTTTGGAAACTTAAGGAAAGGTAACAGTATTTCTGAAAAATTCGGAGATTTTTTCCACATAATAGCGCTTTGTATTCTGCCTGTGAGCTCGTTGGTTGGTTGGTTGGTTGGTTGGTTGGTTGGTTGGTTGGTTGGTTGGTTGGTTGCAGGCTTCGAAATAAGTGCTGGTCACCGGTCACTGACCGGGAAAATTTTACAGTTTGACCGACAAATACCATCGCTTGGCGGACATGCATGACCGGTGAATTTTTGAATCCAAGTGAGAGCGAATGTGTCAAATTGTAATACGATATGCTGGCGTTGTGCCTAAAGCGTGCTTAAACAATGTTCATATACAAATATAATTCATAATCTATATTATAATACTTTTATCTGTCTGTGTGCGTATTTGTTTGTCTCACCGTCGTTACCTAAAAACTCGAAAACGGTTACGCCGTTGGCCCGTTGTATATTGTTGTTTCTAAACTCACGAGTCACGCGAACGACGAGTGCAAATAAGTATAACTAAAAATGACCGGTAAAAATTCCGCTGTGACCGGCAAATTTATGGAGCCGCCGGTCATCGTGACCGGTATACGTTTCAAATTTATTTCGAAGCCTGGTTGGTTGGGTGGTTGGCATCGCTTCGTTCGTTCGTTCGTTCGTTCGTTCGTTCGTTCGTTCGTTCGTTCGTCCGTCCGTCCGTCCGTTCGTTCGTTCGTTCGTTCGTTCGTTCGTTCGTTCGTTCGTTCGTTCGTTCGTTCGTTCGTTCGTTCGTTCGTTCGTTCGTTCGTTCGTTCGTTCGTTCGTTCGTTCCGTTCCGTTCGTTCGTGAGGAATCATTGGTCATTTCCATTCTCTATCCTCTCTCTTCATTCATCTTTCATTCATTTCCCTTCTATCTGTTCTATTCAGACATCTATTATTCCTACCCATTCCCTTCCCCATTTATTTCCTTTACCATCCTTTTCATCCACTCTTTTCATCCACTCTTTTCTTCCACTCTCTTTATTCCTGACAGCATTTTTGTGTATGTTGTTTAGTCTTTTCAAAAGCAGTCATCCTAGTTCAGTTAGAAAAAAGACACAAAAAGAAAGATAAGGTAAATTCTACCATATATTTTTCAAACAGTTATATAAATCTATATTAATTAATAGAATGCGATATAATATAATGTATTTCACTTAGTTCACTCAGTATAGTAACTCCTTTTTTAAACCTAGACTTCCAAAGGATCCTTGAAAGTTTCTGAAGAGATAAACTTCAAGACATTGATCCCAATGTCGTCATTGACTCTTCGGGATAACTCGTGGAGTGACCAAGGTAGGATGACAAATTAGATCAATTATGCCTCCTGTAGAGCGCAAACATTCTCTAAGTCTGTAATAGCGTGCCTTGTTATTTTGCTAATTTGGTCAAATTCTAATTGGATTCTAATTTTGATTAACGTGTTTCTTCGTAGATCTTCTCTATGCTTGGGAGCTGGTCGATGTGTCGAAAACCGGTAGTGACTGTGGTCAACAAGAAGCTTTGTATCTCTTATCAAGCAGGTAAAAATCTCTCAGTTTAATTACCACTTTTTTACTTAGAAAATAGGATTATAAACTAGAAATTACTATCGCAAGTGAAGTGCTGCAAAGTGATCGTCTGATTAGTTGGGTGTTATTTTTTGGCTTTTATGCATTCATAGAAATGCCGACGAACGACAAGAAACTGTTAAAAAAATCAAGGACGCTATCCGAAAAAGCATGATCGAAGACTCAGGTAATTTATCCCGTAGAAAACCATCAACCGCAAGTCTGCTATCGACCAGTTCAATCCATTTGCGTTTTCCTGGCGAGCCTGTGTATTTCCGTCGATCATTTAGTCATGAACAAGGACGACTTAAGAACAAGAGTCTCGGACGATTATTTTCTGCAGACGAAGCTGAGATGTATTCAGCATCGAAAAATAAAAGGTAACATGGGTTTGGTTGGCGTATATGAAAGATGGGTCATTAATGGTTGACCACTTGGCCCTAGAATAGATAACTCGCGTCTTCACGAAGAAAAAGACGGTTAATAAGGTGGAACGACACTCATGAGAAATTGCATTTTTCTCCCATAAAAAGTTAGTAAAGGTCCGACGTTTATTCTAGTTCATTGCAAATAGCTCTAGTGGTGGTCTTGATTATTAGAAAGTTTTATAGTACATGTCTGACCTTCATTTTAGTGATTTAGTCTTAATTATTGGAAAGTTTTATAAAGTTTTATTATGGTACACATCTGAACTTCATTCTTGTTCATTGCATAGCTCTAGTGGTTTTGATTATTGGGAAGTTTTTTATAACGTAACAACATAACGGCATTTAAGAAATGGTTCATGGTTTGGCGTGCTCCATCGAGTTTTATACAATAGCCTGGTTGCTATGCGTGTTTTCATTGGTTGTTGCCCATGATCTATTAGAGGAGACACATGGATCACGTCAGATCACGTCAGCTGACTTGCTTTTTTCCTTCTTCATGCCCCCAAATCCGGCAAGAAGTATTGTGTAATTTTTATATTGTATAAAACAAATAGATTCCATTTTTTTGTTGTCTGTTCAGTTATAGATGCACAGAAGACGTCACAACGTGGTAAGATCATCACTCGACTGCGTCTCATGGGCCACTTTTTTGTTTTTACCACGTTGTGACATCATCTGTGCATCTACATGGAATCTATTTGTTAAATGGATGACGCGGGAAGCTCCGAGAACACGGAAAAGCGGAACTGAGTTGGTCGAGGCGATAGCTGAGAAATGGAGCACGCCAAACTATGAACCATTTCTTTTACAACAGAGAATCCAACACAAAACAACAGAAAACAATATTTATTTCGCTGATTAAAAATGAGTTTCTCATTACGTTGAAATTGCCGTGCTCCATCGAGTTAAGAGCACCACGATAGCCAATCAGAATAAAACTTTTTAATAATTAAAACCACCACTAGAGCTATGCAATGATCTGTGTGATTTATGCAGGGGAAAATGCAATTTCTCTGCTCCACACCACAACCAAAATGGACGCAGCGTTGGAACGCTGGTACAATACCCATACATCATCTTACTCTTAACTGATTTGACCAAGTCTAAAACTCTTTTTATTATGTATATTTTTTAAACTGTTAATATTAAAATATTAATCTATAGTAACTTATGTAATTGTTATATAACCATTCATTGTCGAGGTGCTATCTAAAATATAAATCTAGCAATACATATGTATATTTTGGTAGTTATATAATGTATAGACGCTGTATATTATAAACTTTAAGGTTAAATAAAATAAACAAGGTTATAAAATAGGTCTTACACACGCTGTGATTGGTCAGTTACCATGTTTATATCAGGCTAGACAAACACAGTTGTGATGTCACAGCACATTTCTTAGCCTTATTTCATAAAAGAAATAGAAAATGGATGCCCTGTGTTTATATAACCTGATGCAAACACTCGATTGAGTTTGGGAGAATTTGAAAGAACTTAATATGTAAACCCTCACCTACGGGCTACAGCTTGGGTTCACATAAACTTTCGGATTCTCTCAACTCACTCTCGTGTTTGCATCAGGCTATATAAACACGGGTGGCCATCTTCTATTTCTTAACTACAACACATTGAACTCTAAATAAACTGGAACGCTAACTCCATAAGAAAGGCCCTATGATTGGGTGAAGTCAAACCAACCTCGTCCCCAGGGCCATTTGTGGGGGCTGGGCCAAGATGGCGGCCAAAAACAAAATGGCGGGAACAAATGGCCCCATTGAACTCTAAATAAACTGGAACGCTAACTCCATAAGAAAGGCCCTATGATTGGGTGAAGTCAAACTTCCGGCCGCTGGGGGTCGCCATTGCACGTCTGACGTCAACAGCACCTATGAGCGGCAAGTACAATGAAAAACTGAAAACTCGCTGCAAAAAACAACCATTTTTTAGGCCTAAAGTTTTTTTATAGATGATAACGAAGAAGCTAGTACGTATTGGCTTATTGGCCTTGTACCTGAACAATTTCTACCCACGAAAATGGATGGAATGACGAAATATCTGCCGAACAAAAGCAAAATTCGAGTCCGAAACTCGTACGGAAAATGCAGGTTTCTCTTATTTTTCTTTGTTATCTCAAACGTTTGAAGGTTGTCTTGCCAAGAATTAGTAATAAGATCATGCTAAATTATAGCTTTAACTCAAGTTTTAGTTGTGGAAATGCTAAATCTGACATTTTTCGATACGAAGAGTAATTCCAGAGCTGTAATAACACACGGTAAAGTGCATTTTGTTGTTTTTTTCCTACTGAAAATTTAAAAATTTAAAACCCAAGTGTTTTTATAAACAACCTCTTCATTTTAAACCTGGGTTTCATATGTATTTTCTTTATATTTGTCCAAACCAATGGCAATTTTGGTTGCGTATTGTTGACTTTCATTTGAGAGCTTATATTTTTACTGTTTTCCTTGTTTTTACTCGTCATGTCAGTGTTCACCTACTCTACGGTATATTGGAATTTGATTTAAGCCTAAAAGTGGTTAACAAGTTCAGTTTTTCTTTGATTTCAAGCTGTTTTTGCAACCCAGTTCACCAAATTCAGCTTCATTTTCTCTCGGCTATAAAGTAAAAGGGACTGGGGTTGACGTGCATGGCGGCCCCCATGTTGGCTTCATGATACGCCATCGAGTTATCGTTCCAGTTTACTTAGAGTTCAATGAATGGCCCTGGCACAGGCTGCAAAAAATGAGTCATATTTTGACTCATTTTTGACTCGGCCCAGGCTTCACGGAGTTTATCGCGCCTAGTCAGGCTCAATTTTTTTCTGAATATTTTATAGTTCAGCTTGACTGACCCAAACTGAAAACAATCAAAACATTCATTTCCAAATACATTGTCGAATTATTAAAATAGATACACTTTTAATAAATATCTGTAAATCCTTATTATTTATCATTTGCTTCACCGTTGTACCAAATTCGCAAGAAACTGGATTGCCGTTGTCTGGCCGGGCCGCCTTGTTTTCGTAAGTTTTCGGTGGATTCAATTCAGCGTTTTGAAAAACATTTAGGCTTCGTTTCGTCGAGAACTATTGTTTGAAAAAAGCCTGCTTCTTAATGGCCAAACATGTAAATTCTGCCCTGTGGTGTACTTTCCTTTCGCAGCCAAAATACTTTTTGACTTTGTTCACCAAGTCTTTCGTTCGCCCGATTTAGAAAACACACTGAATTGCTGTCCCATGGACTTCGTTGTATGGCAGCCAGGGCACAGAGTCAACACGACCCATCATTACATATTCTTCCGACGTTTTCACGGGTGCTTCGCCAGCTTTCCTCACATTTTCATTCATTTCGAAGTTGTTTTTTAACAGCCGGCAATTCTGAATATAATTTGAGCCCAAAAAACAAATGCCCGCGAGTTAGCCTCGCCGCCCGCCTTGTTTCCACCAATCAGAATACCTAAAACATCCAAAGTTATCTCGACCAATCAAATGTGGTGATAGCTCAGCCTGTGCCAGGGCCATTTGTTCTTGGCCGCCATCTTGGCCCAGCCCCCACAAATGGCCCTGGGGACGAGGTTGAAGTCAAACTTCTGGCCGCTGGGGGTCGCCATTACACGTCTGACGTCAACAGCACCTATGAGCGGCACGTACAATGAAAAACTGAAAACTCGCTGCAAAAAACAACCATTTTTTAGACCTAAAGTTTTTTTATAGATGATAACGAAGAAGATAGTACGTATTGGGCTTATTGGCCTTGTACCTGAACAATTTCTACACACGAAAATGGATTGAATGACGAAATATCTGCCGAACAAAAGCAAAATTCGAGTCCGAAACTCGTACGGAAAATGCAGGTTTCTCTTATTTTTCTTTGTTATCTCAAACGTTTGAAGGTTGTCTTGCCAAGAATTAGTAATAAGATAATGCTAAATTATAGCTTTAACTCAAGTTTCAGTTGTGGAAATGCTAAATCTGACATTTTTCGATACGAAGAGTAATTCCAGAGCTGTAATAACACACGGTAAAGTGCATTTTGTCAATGGTCTGGAAACTCAGCTAAGTCTTGGGCCTATCTTTTTGTTCGCCTTTATGCATTTTTGTGCACGGTGCACGGTCACTGAACACATTGTATTTTAGTATAATGAACGAATTGTCCAATAGCAACGTTTCAGTTCTATCACTCAACCGTGCTATTTAAATATTAATAAACCTAAAACAAAGGATGTGCACGGTGTAAGGTACGGTTCAACATAAAATCACAGCTCATTATTGGCGCTTTGAAGTTTGCCGAGTTTCCAGACCATATCTCGATTGACTATGTTTCATATGTATTTTCTTTATATTTGTCCAAGCCAATGGCAATTTTGGTTGCGTATTGTTGACTTTCATTTGAGAGCTTATATTTTTACTGTTTTCCTTGTTTTTACTCGTCGTGTCAGTGTTCACCTACTTTACGGTATATTGGAATTTGATTTAAGCCTAAAAGTGGTTAACAAGTTCAGTTTTTGTTTGATTTCAAGCTGTTTTTGCAACCCAGTTCACCAAATCCAGCTTCATTTTCTCTCGGTTATAGAGTAAAAGGGACTGGGATTGACGTGCATGGCGGCCCCCATGTCCGCCATTTTTGGCTTCATTATACGCCATTGAGTTATTGTTCCAGTTTACTTAGAGTTCAATGCTACAACACCATCCCAAATGTAGCCACTCGTTGGTTGGGGAGCCAGTTAACAAGTACATCCCTCATTATGTATTGGTGGCACAGTGGTTAACGCACATGCCTTTCACCTTTGCGAGCCAGGTTCAATTCCTGCAGGGTGCAGTTATCTGATTAAAATAATTCACCTTGGCCACGTGTGAGAAGAGTGCTTCCAGTTTGACTCTACGAAACAGCACAAGTTTCCTCCTGTAGTAACACTGGACCAATGAGGGTGGGCCCTTGCTGGACCTCTGAGGATAACAGTTTACAGCAGATATAACTGATACAGTTATCTAGTATAAAATAACTTATATAAGTTAGTTACCAAGGCCCAAATTTAGTGACAACCCGTTACACAACCCCTGGAGTGCAAGTCTGAATGTAAGTGTATGATTATCCTATTCTGAGTGGATGTGGTAACTCAACTGTGTACCCGGGTGTGAGGTTGGTGGTGACTATCAGTGATTTGATAATCTAGGAGATTCAAGAACTACTCTTTTGGCTTCGTGTCTGGCTTTCGTGTTTGAACTACATGTCTTGGTAAGTTCCTTAGTGGATGCTCTTTTCCACTCTCTGTTTCATCATCTTGGCACCAATGAACTGTGATGCTAGGGTTGGTTTGTGAGGGTGGATGAGCTTCGTATGGTTCATCTGGTTGCAGCTGAGCTACTGCAGCTAGTAGATCATGGTTAATAACAGGCAAGGCCTCGGTGATTGGTTTCCAATCCACTGGTGGAGAGGCAGGAGGCGAGATCAAGAATTGCTTCACTGGAGGAGGTGGTTGGAGAGTACATGATTGCGATGTTTCAGGAATACGAGGAACCTGTAAAGGTAAGAAATAAAATGTATAATTATTAAGAAAAGAGAAAATGTACTAAACAGGTGGAAAAAAACCAGACACAGTCAATGTGTTTTGTTGTTTTTTCTGGGTTTTTTTAGCCTTACCAGTTACACTATTACGACTACAAACATAATTACACAGAACGAAAACAATTTTGGCAGGGACACCACAACAGCAAAAGCCAATTACTGTGGGCCCATACTATACAAAGCATGCCTACCAGGTTTTTCAATATTAGTTGGTGTACAATGTAACAGCATTATAACTCTTGTCAGTGGAGGCTATTGCACTCCTTATATATAACATTCATAATGTCTCATTTGTGGTAGTCTGATCACCAGATTCATCACCAGCTAATTGGTATCATGTGACTTACACCTGTATTCTAAAAGCTCACTCACACTCCTAGACTTGCTCCAAGTCCACCTCTTAGCGCTGGTTTTTGCCAGCGAGCGGAAAGGCGGAAGGGCGGAAAAGCGGGAGGAAAGAGGTGGACTTGTTTCACTTGCAGGTTTTTGAATCTAATTAAATATTCTGGCTGGAAATCGCTGAAATGTATATCGCCCTGTTTTGACGTGTTTCGGGTTGTCGTACATGCAATGGAAAGTGGTTCTACCCCTACTAAAACGTTTTCAAGAGTCTGTTAAACTCCAGCTTCCAAAGATAGCACTTGCATGGCAATTTAGCCTGAATATAATTACATCACCGGTCGAAAAATTCACCAGTGAATTTTGGTGCACTGCAGGTGGGAAAAGTCCTTTTCAACAAGGAACCGAAAGGTCAAAAATGTCGAAAGGTCAAAATGTTTGAAAAGGACTTTGAGAAAGTCTATCACACTCCATGAGTGGCCTCTCACACTCAATAAGTGCAACTCAGCACTCAATGAGTCTCCACTCACCCTCACTGAGATGTCTACACTCACTCTCTGAGACTCACTGAGTGTTGAGTTGCACTTATTGAATGTGAGGGGCCACTCATGGAGTGTGAGCTTCTCTTTGTATGTGGGCTTGGTTCAGATCAAATTCCTCCTTATACGAAGACCCAAGTCAAATTCCTTGGGTGATCAATCATACATGGGATTGAACTCATACATAACCCACCCCACCCCCTTCAGCTAATCCCTACCTGTATTACTATCCCTATGTAAGTAATCTAAGATCTTTACCACCCCCCACCCCCCACACACACTCTAAGGTTTTACAGTGGAGTCTAAATAACGTGCTCTTGCCTGCGTGAAATAAACTCCAAGTCGGTTCTCCTGAAAGGAACATCCATGAAGATTACCCTTGGCCAAACAAGCTTCTTCCTCACTGTTGTAAATAACTCTCGCTCGGCAAAAACTCTTCAAGTAAATCACAGATATTTCGCCATATTCCCTTAAAACTTCTTCAAATAATTTCTGCAACGAAATACGCGAGTTATTCCAGTTTAATAGACGTAAAAGTATTGAATTATATCGACAATCTTGCACAGAAGGTAAACTTACCTTTAGTTTCTCCTCTATGAAAACGCCTGCTGGAATCTGAGTGACTGTCAAACAACAACTTTTCTCACTTTCTTTGGGTCCGTTCCCGCGATCTCCTGTATCTGAAACAGTTTCTTCGCACCCATCGTTTAAATCTGTTTTGTTGTGGACCAACATTTGGCTTTATGGCCTTTTTAGAAACTCTTTGACGGACAGAATTTGAGAAAATTCTGAATAATTTTTGGTTCCTAGCTCGCTCAAAAGTCAAAACAAACATGACGTCTCCCCAGGCTTCCAGTATAGTCGCGCGGTTTAACCAACACAGGTCTGCAGAGAATAAAGAATCATTTTAGACAATTGACTATTTTGGCACTTTTTATTAATATTTAATCGTTTACAAGGCAATATTCTAATAGTAAGACAAAAGAATTAAGAGCTAATTTTTTCTTCCAGAACTTGATGGGTCTGGCTACATCAGAGGTGTTCATCCAGACTGGAGAGTTGGGGACTTTCCATGGAGATCTCGGGTGCGCAAAAGCTGTAAAAATCTCGGGGGAGGGGTGCAAAATATATCCCAAGGGTGCACTCAGGGAAAGTAAAGTCCTGAAATACATTACAGGTTTCCAGCACTTGATGGGGATTTACTGGGGCACCACGTCAATGCGGACAATGGTACAGGGGCAGCTAAGACCCTAAAAATTGTTGCATAACATGTCTCCAGGGTGCCAAAGGTCATCACGTAACATATCTCGGGTGCACCATTGCCCAACTCTGCAGTCTGGGTGTTCATGACCAGCTCAGTTTACCGGCAGTTCAGGACTGAAGAAAATATTGGTCAATTTCTGGACCATTTTCAAATATGTCATCTTGGTCACATATCCCAAACAAAAACTCAAATTTTACTACCCAATTTACACCCTAACCTAACCCCTGAAACTGCACTACCCGAGACATGCCTCTTGTACAAATATCTAGTTTAATACTATTTAAAAAGTTAATAAGCTTTCTATCTGTCCTTTTGTCACTGTGTGTTAAACCTAAGAACACCAGTTATAGGAATAGGTTCTTTGCCACGATGGCAGGTAGTCTAGTAATGGTCTTATCACAACTGAAACAAATGGAACATTACTGGAAAGTGCATTTAAAACAGTCAATATCTTATGTTTTGTGAGCTGATCGTAAAACGGTGATCGCAGCAGATAAAACAACATCAAAACCATTCTTCGTGAGATCTCAGTTTTTTCCAAAGTTGTCAACTTCGGATTACATTTGGTGTGAAGAGATAAACTTGTGATGTCAGCAAGACAGGCAAAGACCCATGGCTTCCACGACTGCTCACCGAAGATGAACATAGTTGGGAGATGAAGAAGTGGACGGATCACGTAAAGGACTTCAGCGTAGAACTGCCTCTGATTTAATTCAGTAGACATTTCTTCATTTACCGAAGAGGACTGGGGAAGCTTCCATGATCGAAAACCACTTGGTGGTGAAGCAGCCAATGAACGGATGAAACGCCCAGAGCGTTTTCCCTTCCAGACATGTTGCTCCTCAGTTGGGACTTCATTTTCCTCTAAGTTAGCTTCTTCTTCATATCCACTTTCATTTTGAGTTTTTTCCATGTACTTTTTTCTAGCTGTTTGAAAGACCAGCTCTCGGTTGAGCAAGGGAATCAATGGATACTTCTGAAGCTTAGGTTTTCCATTGTACAGCAACATCACCCTAAGAGCCACCTTGCTTAGCTGAATCACAACCACCATCAGCCACTTTCCAATTTCCCCCCAAAGACTGTCAGCCGCCATTTCTAAAAACACCTCAATACTCTCGATCACAGAAAGATACAAAAGCAGTTGATTGTCGTCATCTGCTCCAGCATATTTGGGCAACTTGAGGTGACTACGAAAGATATAATCGTTTAGCAATGCTAATAAATTTGACATGCCATAAAGCAATTCTCCCAGCTCTTTCGAAGCCACAAAACGTCCAGGTATGACGTAACTAGAAACGCGAAGCAGGGCCTCCATCCGTGTCGAAATTGCAGGATCTTGAAGCAGTAAGGATGAATATGCTTTCCAAACTTTCTGACACTGCATCTGAAACATTTTTAGCATGTTTTCAGGAAGATTTCTCACTCTGGCAAAATCAGCCATGCTGGAACCAAAGTTGCAACAACTGGACCGTAAAAGACCTCCCAGGGGTGATGGTGTTAACATTCAAGTATTACGTCAGTAATGTTAAGCTATAATTAGTGTTACATGAAGTATTTAAGATGTTCTTTCAGAAGAGAAAAACATGGCTATGTATTGACATTTGTTACTGGATTATATTATGTAAATTATCTATTGTTATTTGAAGCTGTTATTAAAAGAAACACAAAACTCAACAGGTTATGGGCCCAGGACATTTCATAATGTGCCTGAAGCGATTGAAATGTTGTGATGTACTTTTTTGAAGACGGATTAGCTACGGACTCTTGACCGCATGCGAAATGGCAAAAATGGCGTTGACGACGGATTTTAAGATTCAGAAATTAAATGGAGCAAACTATCGCGACTGGACATTTAATATGCGCCTGTATCTCGAAAGTTTAGATTTATTTGAGCATGTTGACGGTTCAGCTGAAGTTCCTGCTGAAGATGCGTCTGAAAAGGTAAAGCAAGAATTTAAGTCTGCTTCGAAAAAGGCCTGGACGTACATTTGTTTGGGGGTAGAACCCGATCAACAAATCCATGTAAGGAACACAACTACGGCTAAAGAGGCCTGGGATGCCCTGAAGAACCAGTTTGCTAGAATCTCAATATCTCAGACTGTAAGATTACGCCAAAAGTACTATTCAAGTAAATTTCAAAGTGGTGGAAATATGCTGGAGCATATGAACCATCTGAAGTCCCTTCATGACCAGCTAAAAGAAATGGGTGTGAACATTGATGATGGAGAACTAGCTATGACCTTGCTTGGAAGTCTCCCGGATGAATTCAAGCCACTCATTACTGCATTAGATGCTGTTGGAGAGGAAAAGGTCACTTTTGAGAAAGTGAAAGCTATGTTGTTAAATGATGCCGATAGAATTTCTGATTCGAAGAAAGTTGAAGATGCATATTCTGCTCAACGACCATACAACAGAAGAAGATATGAGCCGAAAGAGCCAACTAACAAAGGTAATGAAGTAAAGTTTAGTCGGAAATTCAATGGAACTTGTCATAACTGTAAAGAGAAAGGACACTTTGCACGTGACTGTCCTAAACGAAGTAATAATTCACAACGTGATGGTAATCAAAGCAAAGGAAGAAGATCTGCTTCCTTAGCACAGGGGAGAAATGAGCAAGATAATCATAATGATGAAGCAGCATTATATATATCTGAGAATGAAGATAAATGCGGATGGATTATCGACTCAGGGGCCACCCAACATATGACATTTGAAAGAAATTGTCTGTCCAACTATGTGGAATTTAAGAAACCATGCACAGTGAATCTCGGTGATAATAGATCAATCCTTGCATATGGAAAAGGAACTTATCATGTGAAAGCTGCTGTGGATGACCATACTCAAAAGATAGCATTGCAAGAAGTTTTGTACCTACCAGAGTTAGAGAACAACTTGCTGTCAGTTAATGCAATGGTAAAGCGTGGTGCAACAGTTACCTTTAAAGAAAACAGGTGTGAAATTTCTCGGAATTCAAAGATTTTAGCTGAAGGAGAGGTCCAAGGAAAGTTATATGTCTTGAAGATTATGAAAGAGCATGTGAACGTCGCCAAGCAACAACCTAATGCAGATCGGTATATATGGCACTGTAGATTTGGTCACCTCGGAATGAACAATGTGAACAAACTCATTGACGAAGGTATGGTAAGTGGAATGGACAGTGTAAGCAAGACAAATGAGGATCGATTCTGTGAAGCGTGCACCAAAGGGAAGCAACATCGCTGTCCTTATCCGAAGACTGCTGATTATCGTGCTAGTGAGCCATTTGAACTTATCCATAGTGATGTCTGTGGTCCAATGTCCGTATCGTCTCTTGGTGGATCACGATATTATGTAACCTTCATCGACGATTACTCACGGTACACGTTTGTTTATTTCATGAAGAATAAGAGCGAAGTCTTGGAAAAATTCAAAGAGTTCCATGCCTATGCTATGAACGTTGGAGAAAATCCAATCAAGATTCTGCGTTCGGATAATGGAGGAGAATATTCCTCGAAAGAATTCGAGTCTTTCCTGAAGAGTAATGGTATCGTTCATCAACTAAGCGTACCATACAACCCAGCACAGAATGGCGTAGCGGAACGAATGAACCGCACCATCGTAGAGTCAACACGATCCATGTTATCCCATGCACAGATGCCAAATGAATTTTGGGCCGAAGCAGCCAGTACCTCGGTTTACGTCCGAAACCGCAGCCCAACGACAGCCTTAACTGGTATCACTCCGTATGAATGCTTGTTCAAGAAGAAACCTGATGTGTCGAATCTACGTGTATTCGGATGTGTTACATACGTGCATATTCCTGACAATCAGAGAAAGAAGCTAGACCCCAAATCCAGAAAGTCGTTTTTCGTGGGATACCCCGAGGATGTGAAAGGATATAAGTTATACGATCCTATTTCTCGCAAATTTACTCGCAGTCGTGATGTCATATTTCTAGAGAAGAAATTTCATGACTTTGATGTCCAAAGTTCAACCAACTTTGATGATCGCACAGATTCTGACATTCCATTAGTGATTGAAGAAATTCTTACTGACGGAAGTCAAGAACCAAACGAAATTCCTAATCAAAGAGTCGCAGAGAATGTCGAACCAAACCAACGAGCTGATGACCAGCAAGTGGGAGCAACCTTCGAGGAGACGTTCATGAATGAAGTTCGAAACGTCGATGAACGAAGAATACGAAGACCACCCAATAGATTCGATGAGGAATGTTATCTAGTGAACGATATAACTGCTGATATAAATGAACCAATTAATCTTAAAGAAGCCTTCTCTGGAGAATATTCAACAGAATGGAAGAAAGCTACCGATTCAGAATTCAATTCCTTAATTGAAAACGACACCTGGGAACTTGTTCCGTTGCCCGAAGGCAAGCATGTTGTAGGCAGCAAATGGGTTTTCAAAGTCAAGAGAGATGAAAACGGCTGTGTACAAAGATATAAAGCTCGACTAGTGGCCCAAGGTTACACTCAAGCCGAAGGAATCGACTACTCGGAAGTATTTTCACCTGTAGTGCGAAGTACAACGATTCGATCATTACTAGCTCTGTCAAGTGCTAAGAATTGGGAAGTCCACCAAATGGACGTCAAATCAGCATTCTTGCAAGGAAACCTAGAAGAAGAAGTATATATGCGACAACCAGATGGTTATGTTAGCAAGGAATGTCCAAACCACGTCTGTAAGCTAAAGAAAAGTATTTATGGATTAAAACAATCCGCGAGATGCTGGAACAACGCCATCGACACCTTTCTAAAGTCAAGTGGATACAAACAAATGAACTCTGATCCATGTTTGTATATGAAATCTATCAAAGATCAGAATGGAATTATCAAGTTTGTTATTCTATCAATCCACGTCGATGATATACTGCTGTTTTCCAATGATTTATCCATGCTAAATGAAGAGAAGAAGTTAATCGGTTCGAAGTTCAAGATTGAGGATATGGGAGAAGTGAAGCATATTCTCGGAATGCTCATTAAAAGAGATAGAGAAAGAGGACAGATGACGATCAGTCAAACCAAATATTTAGAAGGTATTCTAAAGCGATTCGGTATGGAGCAATGCAAACCTGTGTCAACTCCTCTAGAGCCTGGGAAACATTTTCAAGAATTGCCAGAAGATGAAAATCCCACAAATACTAACGAATACCAGAAGCTCATAGGATGTCTAACCTATGTGACCACCGCAACTAGACCAGATCTAGCCTCCGCAGTTGGCATACTATCAAAGTTCATGGCGAAACCAAGCAAAGAACATTGGGTTGGTGCAAAAAGAGTCCTAAGATATATCAAAGGTACTATGAACTATGGTCTAGTGTTCGATGGCAGAAGTGCAACATGTTCTATAGTCGGGTATTCAGACGCAGATTGGGCAAACGACTTGGATACAAGAAGATCAACATCTGGATATGCCTTCCAGATAAATGGATCAACTATAAGCTGGTGCAGCAAAAGACAACCATGCGTTACCAGATCAACAACCGAAGCCGAGTATGTGGCGCTCAGTCATGCAACACAAGAGCTTGTGTGGTTAAGAAGATTACTAGACGACATCGGAGAAAAACAAGATCAACCATCGGTTATGAATGAAGATAATCAGGGAGCCATAGAATTATCTAAAAATCCACGATTCCATAACCGTACTAAGCACATTGATGTGGCATATCACTTTATTCGAGAGAAAGTCAATGACAGATCTATCAACGTGAAATACTGCAGCACAGATCAGATGTTAGCTGATATTATGACGAAGAGTCTACCAAGACAAACTTTTCAAAAATTCAGAGACATGTTAAACGTTAAAGAAATCTAGTTTAAGGGTAGACGAAAGAGAAACGTTTTCGTATTTAAAGAGGATTATTCAGTTATAATCATAGCTCACATTAAGTGGGAGTGTTAACATTCAAGTATTACGTCAGTAATGTTAAGCTATAATTAGTGTTACATGAAGTATTTAAGATGTTCTTTCAGAAGAGAAAAACATGGCTATGTATTGACATTTGTTACTGGATTATATTATGTAAATTATCTATTGTTATTTGAAGCTGTTATTAAAAGAAACACAAAACTCAACAGATGGGCCCTCGGAATGTTGCCCCCGGATCTTTGCATGAAATTACTGTTGTCACTTGTCATGTTGTTGGTTGACATTTTTCAAGACCAAATGATATTTTAAAATGAATTGTAGTCCTAAGAAATGCTTTTACCCTGCTCAAGTCTTTGCTCAATTTACGTCAAATCATAATAAATCTCCAAGCTTTGTTGATGAGCAGCGAAAAATGGCAAATAGTTCAAAAAAAGATGATCACAACCAAGGAGCATTGCTTGATGTCATTCAAATTTTTGAGTCTGGCGAAGTGACACTTATTCCAGACCATGCTAAAGTTGTCATAATTTGCTCGAATACAAAGGTAAGTGTCCCAATACAAAAATAAAAGGGTTTACAAGGGGCTAGCTCTGTCGCCTCTGTGGACTGATTCCCAGTGGTACTGTATTTGCCATCAATCTGTTAATATTTAAACAGGTGGTAGTAATAGATATGATAAATATATATTTTACAAGACTGGGGCATATGTTGGGCCTCTTTAGGGGAAGGTGAGTTGTGAGTAGTGTGATGTAGTAGATGTACACTGTACAGTACTGCCTATTGGGTTCAGGTAAGGTTGTCGAAGGTCTGTATTAAAGGGAGTATGGCAGGAAGATTGACTGAAGTGATGGTAGCCTGCATAAATTATAATGGCTCTCATTTTTATACTAACTTGGGTTGCACTGGGAGCTCCCCAGCATGACTCCAGTACTGCAAGACAAGGGTAGAAGCTATATGTGAGAGATGTGATGGAAGGCCAGCTGGAAGGACAAAGATGGTGAGAGGGAAGAAGAAGGCCAGTGAAAGAAAGGGGAAGGCTGGGGGTGATATGGAGTGACAGAGCATGCACTAAACCTGCTGCAAGAAATTGTTGGCCAATCCGTATGTAAGTCAGGGAAATAACCATAAATGAATGCTGTTCTTGTTAGGGATGAGCCGATCAAGAAAAATCAAATTTACCGATCCAATAAATTCCGATACGATTTATGATCTGATTGGCCAATTTATCGGCAGTTACTGATATTTGTCAACAGGAATTCCTGACACTTGATTTGCGGCAAAACAATAGCAAAACATAACGTATATTGTTTGGCAAATATAATGTGATCTTAACCATCAGTCATCAGCAAGACGGAGTTTAATTTGAAATATGAAAAATGAAATAGGATTGACGAAAGTCGAAAACAAAAAATGTTTCACCAAACAAGAAATATGACGTGTTAAACATGATGCACCTTATCAAATTTTATAGTTTCTTTGTAGAATCACTATAACCTAGCGTTTTTCTTAAAAAAGAAAATGAAATTCACAAGTATAAAATCCAGAATAGTATTTATCGGACCACCGATATATGTCGATGTAATGGGCCAATAACCGATCAGCCTGAAAGTTGCCAATTATCGGCTTCTACCGATTAATTTCCGATTATCGGCTCATCCCTAGTTCTTGTGCCTGCCAGCAGTAACCACTGACTGTTTCATCCAATTTTAGGACTCAGCAGATGAAGTGAAAACAAGTGTAAACAAACGGGTGGATTACATTTTACAGACATTTAGATCACATAACATTGGAAGAAATTCCTATACTGTGGACAGGTGCTTAAAAAGAAGAAACTTAAAATATCATTTTCGAGTGGAAATACTGGTACAATTTATAGACTTTGCCAAATGTCAAGAAGTTAGTAATTTTTTGGTTGAAAAACTGGATACCACAGTGGAAATTGGTATGCTGACTTTTCACTACTCTCCTGGAAAATTAGAAAGTTTAAGGTATGTGTTACATTGAAAACAAAACATGTACAATAAAAGGCATGTGTTAAATTGAAAAATCACCATAAAAACCAATTTTTCTTACCCTGGGTGCCAGAAGTTATTCCACACGTGTACATGTAGGGTTAATGGGGACATGCGTGGCAAAATCTCTGGCACTCGGGGGATAGTCTGGTACATTCTAGTTCATTGTTTTGCACTAGTTACAATTTTTGTGCTGTATAAAATAATATTATTTTCTTATTATTTCTTGGTGTTTTTTTGTCTTTTTCTATCTTTTAAAACATGAAGAAGGCAAGCATGTCTTGTTGCCCTCCACAATGCCAAAGTGAAAGCTGTTGAAATGGCAAGGTCTTTAAACCAGACACTAGGTAGAGCAAGACAAATTCAAGAAGAATCGACAGAGGAGTACACAGGGAGTATGGCAGACCTAACTCATGAGCATGGAAATAATGATGGAACATTTCAAGAGCTTCTTAAGTTAGCCACAGTTACAGTAGTGACTAAAATTTGTGTCTCATTTGAATTAAAAGGAAAAACAAAAAAGAGAAAATAAATTGGAAAAGGCATAGACTACAACTACATGTATATCCAGTGATGTTATAGTAATAGTTGTAAATATGGTATCTAATTTGTAAATATGTCCATGTTAGACTTTTTATACATTTATAGTTCTCATTACTGTAAGATAAGATTCTCAAGACAGACAATGGTCTTGGTATGACAAATAATTTATTAGCTTCACTTTTCCAGTAAAATTTCATCTCCACTCCCTATTTTTGTATTTTACATTTTCTAATAGTTTCTTTTATCAAGAGGTCTTCTTTTCTCCCTTAGCTTTCCAAGCATTAATCAATTTTACAGCATAATAAATCCCAGTTATCTGCATTTGAACAATCAAAGCAAGAACAGCTAGTTTGATTGAGAGACCCCGCATGTCAAATGAATTATCCTTCTGCAGATTATCCAGCACTGTCCTAACGTATGTTGATGCTCCATAAACCATTGGTCCAAAACCAAGACCCATTGATCCAATGACATAGATGTACATCTGGTTGTGTTTGTTTTTTGGTAGACTGGTAAGTCCAAATATAACTGGTATTACTGTACAAAGCCAGGCCATTTGCCAATCTTGTATGTGATATTCTATCATCCTATTACAATATGAAAAAGGCCAGAGGGGGAAATAATGGTGAGCTAGTTTTCCTTTTGTAAAATGCAGCATGTTAGTGGTTAATTCCATAAGATCGTCTTGACTGCCCCAATTGTCTGGATTACCTGAATCCATCCAATCAGATTGGGTGATTCAAAATATGGCTAGTCTGATTGGATAAATTTGGGTAACCAGGGCGATTGAGATGATCCAGACAATCATATGGAAACCAGGCATTATATAGCCTGGTGCAAACACGAGAGTGAGTTCAAATTCTCCCAAACTCACTAGAGTGTTTGCATCCAGTTGTATAAACACAGGGCATCCATTTTCTATTTCTTTTATGAAATAAGACTAAGAAATGAGCTGACAGTGACATCACAACTGTGTTTGCATTAACCTGATGTGAACATGGTAACTGACCAATCACAGTGTGTGTAAGATGCAACTTATTCCATAATATATAAAAATTTTAGTGGGTAGGTTGTTTATAGCCCAACAGCCCATAGGTCCCCAAAGCTAGCCTATACTTACTTGAAGTAACCTAAAGCAGTCCATAGTGTACCAAGAAAAATCAGAATTAAGTGAAGAGTCAGATTTAGTTTAAGTTTACTTTTCCATTTAACGCTATCTTTATAATGAGAAGCAACTTGTTCTCTGTGACTAAAATCTGAGCCATCAGAACCGCTTGCTCTGGGGCCACTTCTCGACGACATCTTGAATCAAATTACATGTAAACTGTAAAGTTTCGTCAAGTGTCGTTTAGTCTCGGCCAAAGTTCGGAAATGGTCGTAGTCTTCAAATTTTCTCCTCGTGTTTGTAGAAATTTGATGAATTTGACTTCCTAACTGCAAGGTATATTCCATACAAAGCAACGTTTGGATAAAGTACTAAAGTATGATCTACTGCTGGATAAAAATTGAAGAAACTTGTTTCATGTAGACGTTACAACTATATTTCACAGACGGTTTGTCCACGAAGCGGCTGTCATGGCAAGAAGCGAAGATGAAGAAGATAAGTCGTCAACAGAGGACGATGAAGTTGAGAAACAAAAGGATGGTTCTTTGTCTCCTTCACAGAAGAAACACAAAAGGTCAAAACATTCAAAAAAGAAATCGAAGAAAAAGTCCAAGAAAAGGCATCATCGGGAGAGGTCAGATTCAAGAACAAAATCTGAGGAAAAGACATACTCCAGAAAAGACACAAAAAAGTCCACAGGGAAGTCATCTTCTCGACTTCCTGCAGAGAGTGAATCAGATTCTGAAAACAACACTTTAGGAAAAATAGAATCTAACTTGAATTCCATGAAAAATATTGAATTGTTTGGCCAGTCTTTGAATCACTCCAATTCAAGAGCAAGTTCTAGGAATTTGTCTCAAGAAAAGTCAGTAAAAGTCAAAAGTAGTTCAGTTCATCGAAACTGTGATGGAGAAAGTGATATCGAAGATGCAGGTGAAGAGAAAATAGCAGAAAATAGGGATGCTGAAAATTCAAGACACTCAAGGTCAGTGGAGAGGCCAAGGTCAAAGGAGGGGTCAAGGTCAAAGGAGAGATCAAGGTCAAAGGACAGGCCAAGATCAAAAGACAGATCAAGGTCAAAAGAGAGGTCAAGGTTACAAAAAAGGTCAAAGGAGAGATCAAGGTCAAAGGACAAGCCAAGATCAAAGGACAGGTCAAGGTCAGAGAGGTCAAGGTCAAAAGACAGGCCAAGGTTACAAAAAAGGTCAAAGGAGAGATCAAGGTCAAAGGACAGGCCAAGATCAAAGGAGAGGTCAAGGTCAAAAGAGAGGTCAAGGTTACAAAAAAGGTCAAAGGAGAGATCAAGGTCAAAGGAGGGGACAAGGTCAAAAAAAGAGTTCAACAGTTCAAGGTCACAGAGAAGGTCAAAGGAGAGGTCAAGGTCAAAGGAGAGGCCAAGGTTACAAAAAAGGTCAAAGGAGAGATCAAGGTCAAAGGACAGGCCAAGATCAAAGGAGAGGTCAAGGTCAAAAGAGAGGTCAAGGTCACAAAAAAGGTCAGAAGAGAGATCAAGGTCAAAGGAAGGGCAGAAGTCAAGAAGGGGGTTAGAGGAGGGGTTGAGGTCACGAAAAAGGTCAAAGGAGAGGTCCAGGTCACGAAAAAGGTCGAAGGAAAGATCAAGGTCGAAGGAGAGATCAAGAAAAAGACCAAAGGAGAGATCTAGATCAAAGGAGAGATTAGAAAGGTCAAAACGAAGATCAACGTCTAGGGAGGGACAGAGATCAAGAGAAAGAAAAAGATTCATTTCCTCAAGATATGAAGACAATCGCAATTACAGAAGACAAAGATCAAGATCCAATGATAAACGCCATCGTTCCAGGTCAAGATCTTTTGACAAACGTCAGTCAGGATCGTTTACCAGACATCGTCGTTCTCGGTCAAGATCTTTTGGCAGACGTCGTTCAAGGTCTAGATCACCTTACAGAAGAAATTATCATTCAGACTATAACAAACGTTCAAAAAGGTCTCATTCAAGGTCGAGGTCAAATGAACCAGTTGCAGCGTCTGTTCCAATTAATCTTACCATAGCATTAGGAGTACCATCAACTACTACAGTGACAACTACTACTGCAAATTCTGCGAAACCTGCTAAACCTACTGCAGTTCCAGATACTAAAAGTATTGCAGACTTTACTGCACTTTGTAAAAAACTTACTGAGTCTGATGAAGAAGAAAGTGAAGTGGCTAAGCCTGAAGAAGACGTCTATCATCCATTTCAAGTGAAACCAGCCAAGGATATTGTTATCCCACATGTGATTTTTCCAGTACGTATCTTTAAGAATTTTAGTCCATAATTTCATATATAAAAGACACTTACTGTACTGTATATAAAATTATGATCTTACAGCTTAGTTTTTGGAATTTTAAAACGTTTCTGTATGTTTTTTCAAGGTTGCTCAACCAAAGCCAATAACTGAACCAAACAAGCCACTGGAGCAAGCATTTCCTGTGTCAAGCGGTAACCAACATAAAACAAAAGAAGACAGCAAGGAGTCGTCCATTGTGGAAGGAGTTGATGGAAGTGTCGCTGCTGCTGAGAAAGTCTTCCAAACTACATCTCAACAAGAGGTGATCATTCAATTATGATTGTAATTATATTATGGTAATTACAGTAACCCATTGCTGCTTAGGCTGTCTGACTTGACAACTCACCTTGTCTGGCATTAGATTGAGTGAAACAGTAAAAAAGGGGCTGTTTTTGGCTGGCTCAGGCAGGAATGGGTTAAAGTATTGGCATAAGGCCTAAACAACATCTATTCTTATAACCATTTTGAAACGTGGGCTATCCATCTGAGTTATCTGTAACTTGGTGGTCAGAGCATTTCACTGACTACCAGAAGGTTCATATATGTTTGCTGTTTGGCCTCTAAAATAGTTTTTGTATTTTTGTAACCATTAGTTTTTACAGACTATACTCTCATAACAGTAAGCATTTCGGAACTTAAGTTTTTGGAATGTTTACTGTAGAACTTTACTTTTCATTAACATTTTGTGCAGATGTGTGTTGTGTATTTGACTCTAACATTTACAGTAATGCTGTGCGGTTCCAGAATTTTCACCTCGGTTCCAGTTCCGGTCTTTTTGGGGTAAAAGAACCTCGGTTCGGTGCTGGTTTCGGTACTTTTATAAAAAGAACAATTCAACAATTCAAAGCATTTGCTCAACAAATTGTAATGATAAAACTTCAAAATGAACAACTTATAACAAGTTAAATGAAACACAACAATTATTTAAAAAAAATGTCTTATAGTTACAACTCTGAATGTCTTTGATGTATCAGGGTCTCCCGTGATACATGTGGAAAACAAGGTTTTACGTGGAAAAAACGAAACTACCGATTCTTCCGGTTCTTGTGGAAAACGAGGTTTTACGTGGCAAATGAAACTACCGATTCTTCCGGTTCTTTTGCGCATGTTCGGTTCCGACTTCCAGTGCCAAAAAAAGAACCGAACCGACCGAGTTTTTCAGTTAACCGCACAGCTCTAATTTACAGTAGTATCAATTAATTTCTACAGATCAGTATGTTTACTACTGTATGGTATAAATAATATATCACTGTACAGTTGTAGGATGTTTAAATGATTTTGAAGTACCTACTTTGTTTTCTCCTTAATAAACTACGTGTAAGTTGTAACTCATTACTATAGTACAGGACAGCAAGTCACTAAAACTTGCTCAGTATTAGAGTTCATCATTCTGTATTAGTTTGTGTAGTGTACCTTGAAATATTGCATATTTTAGAAACTGGATGTGAGTGGTCTTATTGCAAAGCGGTTAGAAGCCCAAAATCGTCTTCTTTCCAATCCGGGTGACTTTGAAGCACAATTGGTGTTGGAAGAAGTGCAACTAAAAATACAAAATTGGGCATCTGTCAACTTGAAACCTGGCCAGTTTACTGGAGAAAGCTTGATGCAGTCCATGGTACCAAAAGAAAATATAAACAGTGGATACCAGGCCTGGGCTAAGAAGGTAAAAGAAATGTAACTTGTACAAATATTATTATAATATTATACAAACAATCATGTATCTTTTAGCTTAATCTTTTATTAAGTTTTAAACCTTTATCTTTGCCAACAGGATATGTTTCATAATTTAGCTCCAATTCGAGGTGGAGTGGGAATGAGATTGCTGGCAAAGATGGGTTGGAAACCTGGGCAGGTGATTGGAAAAAGAGGTGAAGGAAACTATGAACCAATTGCATTGAGTGTGAAGATGGATAGGAAAGGTTTGGTATCGTGTGAAGAGAGTGGTAAGGGAGGGAAAGGTGGTGGTAAGAATCTCAAGGCTGCACAAGCTGTCCAAGGTGAGTTGTTGTTACACTCAAGATGGTTTTGTTCCTTTTGTCTAGGGCACTCCATTTTAAACCTAAGATCTTGCCTACCAAACCCTAAACTTTACAATTGCCAAGCTGCAAACTACTTAGTTACACGTACTACAAAATCAACATTCATGTACCTTCCATTCTTTTCTTACACTGTATACGAAATTGCTAAAGTACTGTACAGTACATCCACTTCCTACTCACAAAACCTTATACTGTACAGTACGTAATTATGCTGTGTGATTTGCAGGTGTATTAATTGGTGGAGGCTATTTCAGATTCAGTTAAGCACCTGGTTATAAATCTATGACTAGTCCAACAGTTTGTGTATTATAACTATAAAATAATAATGTTACACTGTACAGTATAACCTTAAATAACTGCCAGTTGGGACTGGTTTAAAGACATCTTTACCAACTTACTGGACTGTGACAATTTTTACAAGAGGTTGCAATGGATAACAGACCAGTACCACTAACTTGGAACCCTACATGTGTGAACAATCGAGTCATTTAAAGACCTTTTATAGTTGGTTACTGGCCACTTTATGGTCTGTGACTGTGTTATAAATTTCCCAATTTACAAGGGCATTGCTCCAATTGTTCACACTTGTAAATCCAACTCTGTAATTATGATAATGGCTTTGTTGTTTTCAGGTACAGTTCCTTTGAAACTTTTAATAGTGGAAGCAGTGTTGGTGATGTACAGCATAAACTGTACTTCCATTTCCATGATGAGGTTTTGTAGCCCATTTTTATGGCCAAACATGAATGATTGCATCAGAATTTTTATCAGTAAACTACCAAAGTGTGAAGCTTTATTTTGGCTCATGATTCAACTTTTTTTTGACTGAAACATGTTGGTAGGGAAATGCAAAAAACTTGCATTGACATGATTGACTGACTACTTTATAATATTATGCCTTACAATATGTTATTGTACATTCACTGTGGCCTAAAAAGTTACTGTAATTATTTAACAAAACTTCTGATGCAAGCATTTATAAGGGCTTATACCAGCCTACAAGTACAGCCAGCCCAGCCCTTTCATGCTCATGACCTCTGGAGATGTCTTGAAAGTACATTATTGTATGTACGGTATCCCCAAGGGTCTTGAGTGTGAAAAAGCAGTTGTGCTTGCAGGCTTGGCCTATGTGTAGTCCCAATTGTCTAAAGAAATGAGGCATTGTGCAACTCAATCTTGTCCAAAGAGCTTTTGACTGGTGCCAAGGAGCTATTGGTTCTGGCTGGAGTGGCTTGTTGAATCAGAAAAAGTGGACATCTAAGGCCTAGTTTAATGGTGTACCAAAAAAACCCACCAGAGTCTGTAGTCACTAACTTTCTGAAAGAGATCATAACTAGCTTGTGTTCCTTAGTACTGTAGTTACACAGTCCCTCACTTCTTTAGAAGATTGGGACTACATGAAGGCCAGGCTCATGCCAGCTCTTTGGAAGAGCTGGCATGAAGCAAAATAAAAATGGGCTATTTGACCTTTTGAATTTTTACCTGTAGAGAAAGTAGCACAGATTATAAGGGTGACTGCCAGAACATTATTCAGCCAAATCAAAATGCCATATGTTGAAGTATTTTAAATGAAAGTGACAACCATGTGGATCTGCTGTTACTGTAAGCTTCTTGGGATATGATGCCCAAATATGAGCAACAATGGTAAGTATTCAGGATCAATTCACTGATTCATCTTGGTAAAAAAAGATTCACCAAACAAAATTTTGGTGATTATAATATAGCAATTTTTTGCTTCCACACACAATGCAATGTTTTCAGAAAGCTGTGTTGCTTGTGCAAAGCATAGAATCACTTATGGAGCCCTTGCTTAAAGTGCATCAGTGAACCAGTGAATTGATCCTGTAAAAAGTTGTAGTCCTTTCAAATGTCCTACAGTATGTTATATACAGAGTAATCCTTACTAATACTGCATATTGTTTATATTTGCTTTTTGAGTTGCATGTAGTATAATATGTAACCTAGCTGGCATGGATACCTTCTGTCAGTAATGTTTAAGGCAGTTTTTACCACAGGTGACTTTTTTGCACAAAACCAACTTAGGGACCGTTCATTATTTATCGGATGGGGGGATGGGTGAGAAAATGGGGGGACCTGAAATTTTTGCCACTTCTTTTGGGGGGACCCTGAAATAATTTATAAGTTCTTAAGGGGGGGCATTAACGGTCCCTTAGAAACAAGTTAGCAAGTTCATATTGCACTCCAGATGAGAAGTTATTAGTATAGTCTGTACAGTAGGTATAGCATTAAAGCTGAATTAATTTTTTTTAGTTTCTGTAATTTAATAAGACAAAGGACTACAACTTTTGATTTAAGAAGAAACTAACTGTAGTAAAGGTCACATTGCTTACCGGTATTTGGTTTGTAATAATTAGTCTTGTCCTTGTTTGGGTATCACATTATTTTACTACCAGAACTGCTGCAGATTGAACATCAGATTAAGATAACTACTAGCCTTTGCCACAATTTTAATACATTTGTCTTAATTTGTAGGAAAGCATCCAGTGTCGGCATTGGCTGAGTATTGTACCAGGAAGAAATGGCAACCCCCAACGTACAATGTTGTTCATGAAAGTGGTCCTTCGCATAAGAGGAGTTTTCTTTTTCAAGTTATAGTGAATGGCTACTCATATCAAGACAACGTTGCCTGCAACAATAAGAAACTCGCAAAGGCTCAATCAGCTTTCTTTGTACTCAAAGCACTTGGGGTCGTGGCACAAGATGCTAAGATGTAGAAGTGACAGTACTTGTGAAACAATTCACAGGTACTGACTTTGTCAGATTCCTTGTGAATATCAGAATGAATCTTCCAGTTACAGGTCACATTCACCTAATTTCCATTGATGGATTTAATCTAACCCGAATAAAATAAAATACAATGCATGATATTTTAGCCATCTGAATAAACTGTGTGCTGTGGTGTTTGCTATTCATTCTTTGTAATACATGTGCAGCACACTCTTTGAGTTTGATAACAGAAACCTTTTCACCAAATCTCTTTACATTTTCATGGATGTTTTAAGCCTCAGATTTTTATGACCCCTGGGTTGGTAGATATGAGAAATTGTATAATAATTATTAATAAATATGATTAATAATTCTGACAGTTGGTAACAGCATCTGTAGTATTTTAAACCTGAGTGGGACCATTCTAGTGCAACTTCAAAAACATTTGGAGTAAAATGGAAAATATTAGTACAGTAATAGTGATACTCTTTATCTGACATATTTTCTCTGTATTGTCTACAATAAGCTGCTATGCAAGTACTTCTGAACAAACATTTTCAAGGTACAGTAGAAGTGAACAGTTTCCAGTTTAAAAAATCCTGTAGCAAGCTTTTGAGGACATTATTTTGGAACTTGTTTTCAACCTGAGATAAGGTATGTTAAAAATTTGATGTAGGATTTTTATAGTATTTAAAATAATTTGTTTCTAAAAACTAACATCTCTGTTATATATTTTCATAGCTTTCTGTATAATTAGGGATATAGCAATTCTCTTAATACAGTAGCTGGATTTTGTAATTATTTTACAGTTTGAGTTAAAGAAATGTGTAGTGTGGAGTTTTGGATGTAAGTCACCATCAACCAGAACAACACTTCTTGCTTTCCACTTGTTCATCTAAGGCATCTACTGAAGGTATGCGATTAAAACCAACTAGTTCAGCTGGTCGTGTTGATACTGTTTTTATTCCATCCCAGTCTGGTCTCATTTCAAGTTGTCCTCTCTCAAGTCTTTTATAAACTTCATTGGCCACTGTAACAAATGCCTCCTCGATGTTGCAAAGAATTTTAGCTGATGTCTCGATAAAAAGCATGTCATGTGCTTCAGCAAAACGTTCTCCTTCCTCTGTGGACACCTCACGTTCATATTCCCGGTCAATTTTATGTCCTACCAACATGAACACACACTCTTCCTCATTCACATTTTGTTTTGCTTCTTTATACCAATCGAGGACATTGAAAAATGAGTCTCTGTTTGAGATATCATAGATTATTAGACAGCCAACAGCATCACGGTAGTATGAGTAAGTGATGGAGCGGAATCGTTCTTGTCCAGCCGTGTCCCAAACTTGGACCTTGACTTTTACGTCCTCTGTGAAGACAACAGTTTATGTACTTAGAGTCTTTGTACTGGACAAATTTTGAACTGTACAGAGACTTACATGGTCACATCGATCTGTTTACACCTATTCTTTATTTGTCATAAAAATTGTATGTCAGGAGGGTACCACTGAACCTTTTCTTGTCTCAGACAAAATAAATGTACCCTGTTACGTTCCAGACTGGAAGAAAGAGAAACTTGTTATCCTAACCAAGAATTATACAGTATAGGGGGACCCCCTGGTTTTTGTAAAAAGGTGATCATACTTTGCAAGTTTTGGTGCCATAAAAACTGTTGAATAGATATTGAAGAAACTAGTCTGTTTCAAAATATCAAATAGCCCAAGTACTATCATTTGACCTTCAGCTCCCATCATTTGACCTTCAGCTCCCAACTTCACCTGTAGCTCAGTTGGTAGAGCATCGGACTAATAAACCAAAGGTCATGGGTTCAAATCCCAGTCCGGCCAAGTAGAGTTTTCTCAACTTGTCTGGTATGGTTCGTCACTCACCCAAGTTCACTGTCCCCACAATCATTTGATATTTGAGATTTTCATGCACTTTTTACTTTTTCATATTTTGAGTAATGATTTTAAAAGAACATGTAGACTCTTAAGAAAATATGATAACAACTTTTGGCAAAGTGCAACATATCCTTTCCTGTACTTAACCTTTGTTCCTTCTTAAAAACTTTAATGAAAAACAAATATCACACATTCCACGCATACAATTACGATATAAAATGAAAATAAAGCAAATATCCAAGTTTCAATATTTAGTGCAACCCTGCATTTTGATAAAATTTCTAAAAGCCAAATTCGTGTGATTATTTGCTAGCCTTTGTAGATTTTATTATGTACAAGTTGTACTGTTTTATAAGTTACATATTTTGAAAAGCAGCGAAGGTCATGCCCCCCAAAGCAATATATGTTGGTTTTCAATTCATAAACAAATATACACAGATTTGGGTGGTTCAGCTATGCATATAATAGCGTTTATGAACCCCGTAATTGAGTGAAATTATCCTTATCGCAAAAAAATACGTTCAAAATACACGTAATACCCTAAATACGTTTGTAACGACAGCCAAAGTGCCTAACGGAAGTACACATTAGTGTGAAGTGAAGCGAAGTGAAGTACAAGAAAGTAATTTTTATCAGGAAATCGGCGTTTTTTATATTACTATAAACCCTGATGTTTACCCAATAATCTACTCACCAGTTATTTCAATAACTCGGACGTGAAAATCAACCCCTACGGTTGGATCGGCTGGGAATGTATCAACAAAACTCCCTTCGGTGAATTGGCGTATCAAAGATGATTTCCCCACTGTGCTATCTCCGATTATAATCACTCGAAATTGATAAAAATATTTCGGAGCGCGTTGAGAACTAGATGAGGTTGTCCTCGCCAGAGAATGGTTTCTTTCGTTCATTTCTTTATATTTGATGTATCTGTGTCCTCGGAAAGTTCGATGTGGGAGAAGCTAGCTCCACTGATCACCAAATCAAAATATTGTCTTTTTCACTTTGACTCCAAATGAGTGTCCAAGCCTACCAAGGCCATAACTTAGTCCGTTTTTTGATCAATTTTCGATAGTTCTGAATGCGTTTTGGCTTGTATTAAGTTTAGGGATTCGTGTAAAAGGAGAGGGGAGGGAGAAAATTTAGTACCATAGTAGGGCTTGGTTTCATATTTCATGTCAACCTCGTACCCAGGCTCTTTCTCTGCGCCGGCTGGAACCCAGATTCTGGGTGGTAACAATTTTTTTTTTCTGAGAGGGGAGGCAAAGTAATATTGTGTTCCGAGTTGGCTAGCGTCAGCGTTATGATTTTCCTTCTTTTATTATGAATATTATCACTCGCAATATTTCTCATTGAATGTAAAAACATATCAGCCAGAAAGTCCAAGAAAAATATACGCAACTTAAATAAAAACACAAATTGCTGTCGCCTGTGTCGTTCTGTTTGTGATGTGCAACACTCAAAAAATTTATTCAAAAAAAAAAAAGACTCAAGAAACTCTTCAGCTTCCACGTTTGGTTGGCAGAGCTTGTGAAAGGCGAATTAACAGTTTTGAGACCTTCAAGTATGTTATTTCTGAAAGCCAAGCCACTTTTACTAGAGTTAAAAGATGCAGCTTATACTTCCACTCCTCAACGGCATTTGAAAAAGATTTTGGTTTTCACTCGGGAAAACTTTTCTCAGTGCAGGAACAGGACAGGAAAGTTTCTTTTGTCTTATGAGCTTGCGTACGGAACTAAAGATTTTAAGACAATAAAAACTTTTCTATCCGTTCCTGTCAGATGAAATATATCCTGAGTGGTAACCAGCTTTTAATTTGTTAAATTATTGATGTTTTTATATGTTTTTGGGACCGATTTTGACAAAAGTAAAACCCACTATCCTTTCCGACAATAATCGACAGAAACTCATCAAAATGAAAAACTCCTGAAACTCGCAATATAAACTGTTTATTAGTTAATTCATGTTTCCGGCTCTCCCCTTCTTGAATCGCAGATATCATTAAAATTATACAAAACAGCAGTTGGTTTTACTGTGTAAATATATCTTAGCGTTTGAGGCTTAACTCTTTCTTGTCCGAATTGGTCTTTAGTATTTTATTCCGGCTAACGCCAGACGATTTTATTCACCTCTGGGGAAGCCCCCGGACAGGAATGAGTTATAGACTATCTCTTTAACTCTTTCTTGTCCGAATTGGTCTTTAGTATTTTATTCCGGCTATTAAAAACGCCAGACGATTTTATTCACCTCTGGGGAAGCCCCCGGACAGGAATGAGTTAAGCATATTTGAATTTTGTAAGAAATGTTATTGAAACGAAGCGCAAACGCTTATTAAAACAGAACTGAAAAACTCTTCTGCATACTTCTTCGACAAAACTTAACTTCCTTATATAAACTAACTTGTGTTTTAACGATAATATAAAAGTAAACAATCTTTGTACTGTATACTCAACAGCCAACACTTTTTACCTGAGAATCTTGTTTCACAGTAAACTTCAACAAGCTAGCCTAGAGATATTTTGAACGACCTTGCATGATACAACAAAAAAGTAAATAAAACCACAAGTCGTAGCCTAGTAATTATTTTAGACAATTCAATCAATTATTTCAGTCAGAAAATCTTTTTCGTTAGGCCAAGCATGCAAAAAATGGCAAATAACTTAAGTTTTTTGGTACCAAATGAAGATCCCAGACTTCAAACTGTTTGATATCGACCTGCCACTGTAAAAAAAAACAAAGTGCGAAAACTAACCTGCTTTAATATTCCAAAGCGATAAATCGAAGACAATGTTTTAGGCATGAAATCTCCAATATGAGTAATCTTCAATTGATGCCTCTCCATTTTTAAATGAGTAATTATTGACCAGTATTAAGTGTTTGCAAAATACCGAGGCAAAAGACATGCCAAGGTGAAGGTCAGCTTTCCAGATTTTGGAAGGCTTGCTCTGATTGGTCAGATGCGGGAATGGAATGTGTTGCTCGAGTGAGCAGCCGCTGGTGGGGAGCGAGTTTGGGACGGCGACCCTAACAACGGCTGCGAGGGAGACTAAACATCGGCTTGCAATCGTGTTTACCAAATTAGGATATCGTCGGTCTTTATCGTCGAGTTTATTATACGGCTTCAAAAACGAACCACTGGGTAAGTTGATTGGCGGAGTTAGTTTGAAAAATAACCTTGTCTAAGCCGAGAAAATCAAAGCTAAAGTTTATGTAAATCAGGAGAAATCTTTATCACATATAAAGATACGATACGGTCATGATTTTCTTTTGTGTTTACCTCATGAATTATTAATGAGTTTTTGAAGATCATTTCTAGTCCAGTGGCGGCACTACGTTGGGTGTGGGTCCCGTTGCGAGAAAAAAATTTGGGCCCCCCTCCCACAAAGTGACGACATATGTAGAGGGGTCCGGGGGGATTCTCCGCCGGAAAATTTTTGAATTTAGGGTCTCTGAAATGGCATTTTCTACATTTTGAGGGCACTTTCGAGTAAAATCTAATGACCACAAAGGGCTTCGATGGGCCCCGGTGCGGCGCAGCAACCTACAAATTCACCTGGAAAAGACCCTGGGTACGAGCGAACTTATTGGGCTCTTGGGCGCCCTATGTTCTTCAACGAAGACAAATTTAAAAGAGAAATTCTGGAAATAGAAGGACAAGGAGAGGACAGAAAGCGAAAAAGGAATGGAACTTCATCACAAGTTTCGTTTATTTCTAAAACACCATGTCTTTCCACACTTAACGAGGTAAACTATGTTCTTAAAGTATGATTTTTACTTAGGGTTCTAAGGTCGTGAGAGTAAGTGAAAATTTCTGGAAATATCACGTGAATCTTTCATGGATTTCTTGAATTGTTAAGCTTTTGACCTGTTGACTCAGGGCTGCTTTAAAAAAATTGCTTTACAAGAAGCCATTCAATTTGGTGTTTTCGTATTAAAGTTTATCGGCTTGTTCAAATATTTATACCATCATATAAACATTTTATTCTTTCAAGCAATTTCTCAGTAATCTACAGGTACACTTTACAAAATGAATACAGCATTAAGTATAAGTTCAGGGTTCATGCTGATATTGGTCTTCTATATTGGTCTTACTGACCAATATCAGCATGAAAATTGACTGAATACAGCAAAAAATGAATATGATATGCTAGCTATGGCATCATGTAAATAGCGACCGACCCCCTTTTTGAGGGTATGAGGGAAATTTTGGAGGTCAAAAATTACTTTTACTCTCTCTCTCTGACGCCTAAAACATGTGATTTAAAACCTTTATACTTGGATCAAAAGTATCTTCAATGCAGAAAATGCCATTTTATAGACCCAAAGTTCAAAAATTTCCTGCGGGGCTATGCCCCTAGACCCCCCTAGATTTGTGTTGTCCCTTTGTCCTAAAAACGACCCACTTTTCAAAAATTATGGTTGTCCCCTTGCCCAGAGGTAAACACCTGAGCAGTGGTGGAAATTGAGGTGGGGGGGGGGGGGGGGCAGTGGTGGAAATTGAGGTGGGGGGGGGGGGATGGGGGGAGTGGGGCAGCCCATTGCCCATTCTGTGAGTGAAAAATGGTATAAGATTGTACCATATTTAATGGCATTATCTGACCTTGTATTCCAACTACAGTATTCTATCTCTCTCTCTCTCTCTCTCTCTCTCTCTCTCTCTCTCTCTCTCTCTCTCTCTCTCTCTCTCTCTCTGTCTGTCATATGGCGGATGCTGCTCTGAACGTTGCTCCAACAACGATGATTCAATATGGCCATCTTCTTAAATTTGCTGATGGAAAGAAGCCAAAGTTATTATGGAAGGGCAGTAAAGACGAATTGGGAGAATTTTTAAACTCTGTTTTTGAAGTTCCAACCTCTGATAGTGATATTGAATGGTCGGAAGATTCTACACACAACATGCTTTCTTGTCGAATTAACAGTTTGGTGTTCAAGTTTTACAATGGAACAACCACCTTGTTTATTCAAGGGCAAGGAGATCTTCAAGCTAGGCGTAAACTTCTAGACCTCCTTGGTAAAGGTAACTCTGTAATTGACTTAACTACGGATTCTCAAAGCGAAATGAATAGCCAAAATGGCGGAGAAGACGACATGAGTGATGAAACCTATGAATCACATAATCATGTACAGAATCATCTAATAACACCGAATCAATCCGATCAGTCGATTATGGATGAAATCAAGGGTTTACATACTAAAATCAACGCCTTCAAAGCAGACTTTGACCAACCAAAAAATTCATTAAATGCTACGGCGAATCAGTCAAATCAACCGAAGGAAAATATGTTAATGAAAACCACCGCCCTGCTCGACGAAAACAAGTCCCTGAAGGCTGAGATCTCAAAACTAGAGATGGAAAAACAAAGTTTAATCACAGCTTTGTCTTTGGTGAACAACGAGCTTGTACAAGCTCATCTGGCTAACAATACTAGTCATGCCACGAAGCCGAAGCCGAAGGGAAGTTCTGTTGAGGCGCCTTCAAATAAAAAGAAAGAAAATGATCAGAAATATATATCTCGTACCATATTTGTCCTTGGTGATTCAATTGTAAAGGACTTAAAAGGGCCTAAAATGTCAAAAAATGACCAGGTCCATGTCAAACCATATTCAGGTTCAACCACGGCAAATATGCAACATTTTATGAGGCCGTGGATAAGCAAGAATCCCGACGAAATCATTCTTCACGTAGGTACAAATGATATCAAGCCATCTACTGATGCTTTGGAATTGGCAAACAAAATCATCTCTCTTGGCTTGGAAATTAAAGACCAATCCGAGAAGACAAAAGTGACCATATCAGCATTGGTTCATCGAGCTGATAACAAGAAGCTAAACAAGAAAGTTACCGAAGTGAACAATCATCTGCAAACACTTAGTGATGATAACGATTGGGTCTTTATTGATCATTCGAACTTGAATCAGGACTGCTTTGATAATCATAGTATTCATTTGAACGCTATCGGAACCAAGAGATTTGCTTCTAATATTATTAATCATTTTCGTATTACTAAAGATAACTTGTGACATGTTGGAGAAACGGTAAGCCTTAATAAGCCTTCTATTAAAACACCAATAATGTCTAATTATTCTAGTTTAGAAAAATCTTTGAGCTCTATTAGAGGATTCAAAGTTGCCTCACTTAATATTACTTCGTTGGTCAAATATATTGATCAACTGAGAACTCTAATGATTAATCAGCCTTTAGACATTCTAGCAATAAATGAAACGAGACTCGACGATTCAATCATGGATTCTGATGTCTCACTCTTTGGCTATCATATAATAAGAAAAGATCGCAACCGTTTTGGGGGAGGTGTTTGTATTTACATCAGAAATCCCATTCAATATATGGTTCGCAATGATATACCTATTAATCATGCTATTGAAGCTATTTGTCTTGATATTATCAAGCCTAATAGTAAACCATTTACTATTGTAGCATGTTATAGACCCCCAAAGTCTGATCAGAACATTTTTTTCCAAACTCTAGATTCTATTATGTCAATTCTCGATCATGAAAATAGAGAAATAATTTTAATTGGTGATTTAAATTGCGATTACAATAGTTCAAAATCTGAATCACACACCAATGCTTTAAGAGGCATTCAGGAGATTTATCAGTTACACCAGCTTATTAAAGAATCTACACGGGTGACTGATAAGTCTGCCACTATGATTGATCTTATATTCACCAATGATTTGAATAAAATTGTGTCCTCAGGATTGGTAAATCTAGGGATAAGTGATCATTCCCTAATTTACATGGTTAGGAAAGTTTCTATTCCTACTCAATTCAAGCATAAGGTTGCACAATTTCGATCTTATAAGCATTTTAATTCTAACCAATTCAAGATTGATCTACAGAATATCCCTTGGGATATATTATTAAACGATTGTGAAAATTCTGACTTAATGTGGGGATGTTGGAAAGAAATGTTCTTATCAATAGCTGACAAACACGCACCCATAAAAAAGAAAAGGGTCACGGCCCGTAGGGTGCCCTGGATGACTGTTCCTATTAGGAGAAAAATGATTATAAGAGATCGGTTAAAACAGGAGCATGCTTTATCCAAAGACCCAAGTTTATGGGAAAAATACAAAAGTATTAGAAATGAAATTAATTCTATGATCAAGAAATCCAAAATTGATTTTTATTCAAATCAATTTAATACGAATACCAAAGATCCGTCTAAAACATGGAAGATTATAAACGAACTTTTTTCACGTAAAACCTCTTACTCTGAAATTAAAGAGCTACTATTTAATAATAAACTTGTTACTAATTCATCTGAAATTTCCGAAGCTTTTAATGAGCATTTTACAAATGTTGGGCCTAATTTAGCTGCCAACTTACCTAATATACAAAACAATGTAAACAATCGGGAATTTTTGAAGCAAAATAAAACAGTTGAATCTACTTTTAAGTTTACTGAAGTGAGTATTTCTGATGTTCTTAACATTATTAAAAATTCTTCAGTCAAAAAAGCTACTGGTTTGGACGGCATTTCCATGAGATTATTGAAAGAAGCTGCTCCAGTTATAGCCAGCTCATTATGTGTCATTTTCAATAAGTCATTAGCAACGGGAATCATCCCTCATGACTGGAAATGTTCCAAAGTTATTCCGATTTATAAATCGGATAAAAAAGCTGACCCCAATAATTATAGACCGATTTCGGTAATTAGCATAGTGGCTAAGATATTTGAGAGAGCAGTTTATAATCAATTATCTGCTTATTTCAAATATCATAATTTACTCAATAAATATCAATCGGGTTTTAGAAGTAACCATTCTACTGTCACTGCATTAATTGATGCTACGAATGAATGGTTTACCAATTTAGACGAAAGCCTTTTAACGGCAGTTATATTTCTTGATCTTAAAAAAGCGTTTGATACGGTAAATCATGCAATATTGATTGAAAAATTAAAACTGAATGGTATTTGTGATACCGAATTGCAGTTCTTCCAATCATATTTAAATGGTCGTCAACAACAATGCTACGTTGATGGTAATTTATCAAGTCCTCGAACTGTAACTTGTGGAGTTCCGCAGGGAACTGTTTTGGGACCATTATTATTTCTTATTTATATTAATGATTTACCATCATCGTTGCATAATTCTAAACCAAGAATGTTTGCTGATGATACTAATCTAACATTCAAGGCTGAGACCATTTCCGATTTAGAGCATCAGGTGAACCAAGATTTGGAAAACGTTAATCAGTGGTTAATTGCTAATAAACTTTCTGTGAATCTAACGAAAACAGAGTATATGATTATTGCCTCTGAGAACAGGCTGTCAAATTTATTGCAGTACCCAAAATTCTACCTAGCCAAAAAACTGATTCGCAGGGTTTCAATTACAAAATCACTAGGTTTACATATTGACGAAAAGCTTTCTTGGACAAAACAGATCGATGTATTGTCTAAGAAAATTTCAAGCGCCATTGGCGGCTTGAAACGAGTTCGTCAATATGTCCCATTTAAAATTTTACTTGTAATTTATAATTCGCTGATTCAATCACATTTTGATTATTGTGATGTTGTATGGAATAGTGGCCTAAATCTAGAATTATCCAGTCGCTTACAAAAATTACAAAATAGAGCAGCTCGGGTTATTACTCAAGCTGACTATGAAACAAGTTCTATGGAAATATTAAGAAACCTCAATTGGAATGATTTATTAACTCGTCGAATTTATAATTCAGCTATAATGATGTATAAAATTCTTTATGGCCAATCTACTGATTACCTTCATGAATGTTATCAAAAACGTTCAGAGACGAATATTTATCAATTGAGAAACAGTGAAGTTGATGTTTCATTACCTAAACCAAACACTAACTATTTGAAAAAAAGTTTCTTATATAATGGTGGTTTAATTTGGAACTCGATTCCAAAAGAAATAAGATTGTCAACCTCGCTAAGTCAATTTAAATCAAGGCTGAAGGCTTATCATTTCTCAACAATGTAATATTATGCATGTACATATAGAATCTTATTTAATTAATTGTAATTAATGTACAGTCACGGCTTTCTTGTAAATCAGTTCATTTTTAATTGTAGAAATTCCGTGCTAAAATAAATTTTTTGTCTGTCTGTCTGTCTGTCTGTCTGTCTGTCTGTCTGTCTGTCTGTCTGTCTGTCTGTCTGTCTGTCTGTCTGTCTGTCTGTCTGTCTGTCTGTCTGTCTGTCTGTCTGTCTGTCTGTCTGTCTGTCTGTCTGTCTGTCTGTCTGTCTCTCTCTCTCTCTCTCTCTCTCTCTCTCTCTCTATATATATATATATATATATATATATATAATCAGTGTTTCCTTAAAATATGTTCGTCGCTACTCCGAGTTTCATGCGTGAGGCAATCATCAGGCATGTTATAAGGAAGCACTGATTATAACCTGCTCTACCATACGGTATCGAGCACTCTAACAAACGCTAATATTCCTTCAGTTTTGTATATATATATATATATATATATATATATATATATATATATATATATATAACTACAGATGGTACCGTTTTGGCTTTTTGGGCCTCATCAGTGTAGTGCTGATGAGCAGGATGAAGGTAACTGCTATTTACAGTCACCTTTGGGCCAGAGCGCTGGCAAGCAGTGAGCGTGTGCATATATATATAAATATATATATATATATATATATATATATATATATATATATATATATATATATATATATATATATATATATATATATATATATATATATATATATTTATTTACAGTATTTATTTATTTATTTATTTATTTATTTATTTATGTCTTTAAAGGAAACTTTTTATGATTGTATTTTGTGGACAGTTGCTTTCTCTTCTCCTTTGTGCCACTGGAACAGCCAGTCAGAAACTTGTCACAGTTTGTAATGTCAAAGTGCCTGGATTTCAGGGTTTTATTAACTACTGTCTCCTGTCACTGGTGTTTACAACCAAGTTTGTTTGTAGTGAAGAATTTTTAACGGTTTTCAAGGAAAGATGGTGGAAGTATTTGTTGATTGGAGTTGTTGACTGTGAGGCGAACTTTTTGGTCTACAAAGCTTACCAGTACACAAGTTTAACTAGTGTCCAGGTACTACTGTAAGAGTTTACATGTATTAGGGGGCAAGGGCTCTTCTTTGGTCTTGGTTAACCAGCCTGTGAATACAGACAATCCTAATTTCCTGCTTTACGGGGCAGCAGGTGAGTTCCCTCATCTGCTGCCCAGTAAGGCAGGAGATTATTAGAGGTGAGCCGATGTTAAAAAAAGGCCGATTGCCGATACCGAATGTTAAGAGATGATATTTCCCCACCATCGACCAATTAATCGGCAAAACCGATGTTTGCTAACCTGATGCTCAGTGCTCCCGTTTTGTCGTTTTATTCATCTCAAGTTTCGCAATGAGAAGAAGCCATCAAGCCAATTCTCGTATTTTGAGCGCAACAAAACAAACAGAAAACAGTCAAGTAGTCAGCAGTGTTTCCTTTATTTAAAATGTTTTTGTACCAACAACTCAACAAGCGCAAAAATGCCAAACAAGGTAAAGAATTGAAGTATACTATTGACTTTGAACCTGACCAGTGAAAGCAAAAATGCAAAATTATGGGCTATGTACACAGGCTATGATAAACGAGGACGAGAGAGCAGAAATACGAGGACGAGAGTCACAAGACAGCCGATCCGATGGTGAAAGACAATCGGCCGATGGCCGATTGATGGCCGATTGTGAGAAAAATTAGCCGTTAATCGGCTCTGCCGATGTTTTGCCGATGATCGGCTCACCTTTAGAGATTACGATCATTTGTATTCACAGGCTATAACCATTATAGCTGCCTAGGCTGTCTGAGGGTTCCCACTTTTTTGATAAGTAAAATAAAGTAAAATACAGGGTCGACTTATTTTTTGCTGGCCCACTGGCAGGAATGGGTTCATCACTTGTTAAGCTGTTGCTGTTTAATTAGGTTTGCTTCAGCAGGGTTCTCTTGCGGATGAGTGAAATCGTCTTGTATATCAGACAGTGTGTTAAACAGGCTATAAGTTTTAGCTGGATGCATTTAATATACAATTTAATATATTTTTCTTCTTTTATAGCTTCTAGATTGCCTAAGTATACCTGTTGTGGTTTTATTATCTATCGTGGTTTTACGTGCAAAATACAGACCAATTCATTTTTTTGGAATATTAATATGCTTAGGGGGATTAGGATTTTTAATTTGGGCAGATCTTCATGGATCACGACACCAGGGCCCCAAGTCAGGTATAGTGTAATGTTGACTAGTGTATAGTACTAATCTTGAAAACTTCAGCACTGGATGGTTTTCTGGTTAAATTGGTCTGGTGGAGGCAATAGGGATCTTGTATTAGAGAAGTTACTATTGTTCCTAGTAAACCGAGAAACAACTGTTTAATTTAAACAACCCCGGCCTATCTTAAATAAATCATATGTGATATGCTTTTCTCATGCTTGAAATTTGAGCTGAAGTTGTCACACCTTGATTGTTATTCAACCGATGGTTATTCATCTCAACCATTTCGACACGAGCAGTCTGCATCGAAACATCTCAACGAAAGCTCTTGCTTCTTCCAAAAGATAAACAAAAGTATTTTCATCATCCAGATACTGTAGTCGAAGTTGTTCTTTTTTTAAATACCTGAAGCGACTCATTTTGACTGTCCTTGACTGTTGAGTGACTTAGCCAGAGCTGTTGTGTTTTGACATGAGACGGAACACAAGATTGTAATCACATGATGGTTTTCTGAAGGCTTCATTTCAGTACGAGTTTCATCGAAAATCTCGCACTGAAACGAATGTTGGCTACAAATTCATAGTCATACTTGTCGCCATAGTCAAATGTAGAGTCTCCTAAAATGGCAAAACACAAATAGTGTTTTTATCTTAAAGTGCCTTGTATCATGATTGGGGATTTTACATATTTAGGATATTTGGAACCTTCTGAGAAGATTTGTAATATATCTTCCTTTTCTAAAATTTTATCTTTATGTACTTTTTCACCCGTTAAAGTTGATGGAAGTGATGTCTATGCAGGAATTTGTCTATAATGAAAACCAGTTTAAATACAGATTCCTGCTGAGATGTCACTTTCATCAACTTTAACAGCGAAAAAGTCCCCAGAAAAGGAAGATATATTACAAATCTTCTTTAAAATATCCCCAACCATGATATATAGGCAATTCCATGCATGTACACATGTAAAAATCTCACAGCTTGTCAACAGGATATGTTCACAACAGGCTTGTAGCAAGGCTGTTAACAAGTTGTAAAAATGCTGTTCATTCAAGAAGCTGCTACAACCTTGTTAGCATCAATCTGTTAACAACTTGTTGAGTGCAGAGCGGTAACAGGTTGTTGGAACAACTTGTCATCAGTCTGTTGGAGTCATCAACCTTGTTACAAGTTGTCAACAACCTGTTACAGACATGTTAACTGACTGGGACAGCCAGTGCGAACACATGACGGTGACAGCCTGTTGAACAGCCTTGTAACAACTTGCTTGCAGGTATGTAACAGCTTGTGCGGTTTTACATGTGTACGCGTTACGTACCTATTTTTACATGTGTAGGAAGTATAATCTTACCTTATTTAACCGTTTTATAGCAGGTAGTCACAGTGAGCTTATTGGAGACATCTTAGTGATTGGTGGTGCTATTATGTATGCTATGAGTAATATTGCTGAGGAATTTGTTGTCAAGACAACTGGCATTACTGAGTTTCTTGGAATGATGTCATTTTTTGGTTGCTTTGCTTCAGGAGCTAATGTGTGAGTTGGGTGTTTCATATTTTATAAACCAAAAAAAAACCTACCAAGTTTCCAAAAGGACAGAGTATAATTATGTCTTAAAGGGCATATGACTCGAAAATTAAGTTTGTCTTATTGAAAAGAACATTTAAAATGATAAAATATCATCTTTTGCAGTTTTTGGTTTCCTTGCTTCGTTTTTGAGATATTCCAGCTTGTTTGATATGCAAATGACACAACTTTTTACGTCACATGTGCATAATGAGTTATTAATATTTTTATTATTTTATTATAATGTTATTATTTTCATTAATATGAGATATTAAGCAATTGCCAAAGTTTATAAATCATCTAAAAAGCCCAACATGAGATAGCCACTTGAACATTTTCCTCCCATCGTTTCCGTCTATATATCTAATCAGTGGATATAATCTGGATATAATCTATGTTTTCTTTAGAATTATTTTTGAGAGACAAGCTTTAAGTGATATTACTTGGGACTATAAAGTTGGTAAGTGGATTACATTTACGTAACCGTTAAACAAAATACATATGAATCCATTCTTCACTGCTTAGCCATATTTTCTATAATTGACTACGCCGTTTCTAAAAGGGATTTTCGGCTGCGGCGCAAACTACTATAGCGGGATATAGAACACTTTCATAAAGGCCTTCACTTTAAATATTCTTTTATGTGCATCTAAATAAGCCTTTCTGGTCTCGTTATGAAGCAAAGATTCTTTTGAATTGCAGACACACAAACGAGGCCAGAAAGGCTTATTAAAATGCACATAAAAGAATATTCAAATTATAGTTGCTATATAATAATTATGAAAGTGGTCTATAGCCTTTGCAAAATAAAGCTAATATAAAATTCTCTCCCTTACAAAACAAATTTTATAAGACTAAGCCGCTTTTTAAGAAAATAATTTAATATACCATATGCCTTTTAAGAGATAATTAAGCTGCATTATTGTGAAGATTTAAATATAACCGGATCTTTTGGATTTCATCAATTCAAGTAGGTTGTTATGCTCACATGTATATCCAGTATCTCAATATCCATTCTTAAAATTATATACGTACATCAACTTTATTTCCTTGTCTGTAATCTCTTGTCTGTAATCTGTATATACCTTGTCTGTAATCTCTTGTGCATAGCTGACTCAAATTGGGTCTACTAATTGGGGACACCATATAGATGTATAGCCATCTGTTTTCTGGCAAGTAAAATTCTTTGGCGTTAACCAGGGCAATGTAATCCAAGGCTTGCACGTATGCATGTAGTCCTGCACGCCTTTAATTGGAGGTCAATTAATACCTAAGAAGTTCACAAGTCTTCCGAAAAGAGCTCTATTTTTGGTAAGTTTGGCGTTAGTCAGAGCAATTGAAGTAGGAAAACCTACATGTTATGTATGTAGTCATGTATGTCATCAATTGCAAGTCAAAGGGTTAATATGCTTACGATAAGTTTATATAATTCAAGCCAGGGCTCTGTTTTTGACGAGTAAAATCGTCTCGTGTGTAAACAAGAGCTAAGTAATGAGACCTGCATGTCGGAATTCATGTTTACGCCTTTAATTTCCAGTCAAAACTTAAGGGTTATTGACGTTAATTAAGTTTAAGCTGGCACACAAGGAACTCCAGAGCAAAATACTAAGATCAATCTAGGTGCACGTACACTAAAATGTTGAGCAAGGTCTTTCATTATCAAGTTTTTGTATTAGTTTTACGACGTTGATATAGTTTACTCTGACTTTCTTATGAATAGACACTTCCCGAATTTGCTTCAGTAAGCACGAACAACGGGTTGGAATCGAGGTTAGGTATCCCGAATTTGCTTCAGTAAGCACGAACAACGGGTTGGAATCGAGGTTAGGTATGGAAGGTAACAGTAAATGCATTACGACGTCATTGCCAACCTCGACTTGGAGCCATTGTTTCGTGGGGCGTAATCAAATTCGAAAACTGGCATAACTGTCCAGAGTTTGAGAAGTGTCAGCTATATGGGAAACTTTTACCAACTCTTCGCAGTAGCGTCTAATGGCCAGAGAATTGATGATACATATATATATATATATATATATATATATATATATATATATATATATATATATATATATATATATATATATATATGTATAAAATAAGTAACACAATTACTTAAACAACGAGACATCAATCACAACATTTAACACAAAGACAAGCAACTTATAGTCTCAAGTTGTAATCTCTGCACTAGCCTGATACAGGCTTATACACAACGTACAGAGAAAATAAGGTGATGAAGGGCCAACCGTTTTTCGCCAGGTCAGGCACAAAGCACATGATTTATGACATGTTGACACATTGACATCGTCACCTAGGCTGGCTGAGGGTTCCCCCTCTAGGAACCAAATCATCTGGCATTAGACAGAGTAAAAAAGAACCGGTTTTGGTCGGCTGAGACCGGAATGGATTAATGAGTTGTTAACCCATTGCTGCCCAGGTTGACTGGGGGTTCTTTTTCGATGAGTAAAATCGTCAGGCGTTAAACAGAAGTCAGAGTAAAGTAATCTGATGTATACGACAAAGTAAAATAGTAAGGAACCGTTTTTGGCCGATCAGACAGGATTAGGTCAGCTTGTCTCTTTTCGAATTAAGACTTTTTGCGTGGCATTAGTCACGAACTAAAATGTCTAGGACCAAATAATCTTATGATAGCAAATGCATTAAAGATTACCTCTACGAGTCTATGAAAATTGTATCAAAGTTGTGCGTTTGCTGATAAGTGAGTCCAGTCAATTTTGCTCACTTTTCAAATATAATAATGTAAATGTTTAATAGCACGAGCCCTGATGAAAGGCTTTGCTCGAAACGTCAGTATATTTTGTTGCCAAAACTCTCGGTATTTTAACCATCTTTTCACTTTGCTCAATATTATTATATATGATGACTTGTTATATGGATGATAATTTTTTTGATTTCTATGTCTTTTTTAAAAAAAGGATATTTCTGCTCGTCCCAAACTTGACCGCTCATGCTCCAGCCATGACATTGCTCATGTGAACTCTAATCTTATTATAAATATAAGTGCCCAGCACAAAACACGAATAAAAGCCATCAACACAAGGACATAAAAACATATTATTTAATCTAACGTTTCGTTGTTTATGCTACTACAACATCTTCGGAGATAATGATTACAAAATAATAATTTACAGGTATATAATAAACAGAATTAGTATAAATACACCGGTGATTATAGAAAATCACGCGCGCTGATTGGTCGAGCTACTTCGGATTAATTCTTGATAATCACCCACAGTGTTTATCCAAAATGGCCACTAGCCAAGTTGTCAATGCGACAGACGAGGAAATTATCAATTTTAAAGAAAATGTTGATCCTAAAAGTACGAAAATGTGTATTTATACTAAAACAATTATTCGCCTCAGGCTCAGTGAATATCGGTGAATAATAACCTCGACTTCGTCTCGGTTATTATTCACCGATATTCACCTCGCCTTCGGCGAATAATTGTTAATTCTAATTACATGTTGTAGCATAAACAACGAAACGTTAGATTAAGTATTACGTTTTTATATCCTTGTGTTGATGGCTTTTATTCGTTTTTTGTGCTGGGCACTTATATTTATAATAAGATTACGTTTTCCGCCTGGTGAATCTCTTGCCGACTAACTCTAATATATTTCAAAAACGTTTATCAAATTTATTAATAATTTATTTATTTTATTGTATTTTATTAGCTTCGCCATAGACTTGACTAGTAAATACATGTATGGTATCACAAAATAAATTAAAACGAGGACCATTCAAACACAAATCTAAACCTATGACAGGGTCACCGCAACAGCGTGAAGTAGTATGTAAAGGCCGACAATGAGGACTAGACCGGGTTTTCAAGTACGAGGAATTCGTTCCAGTCCAAGGCGAATACATGACTTCTCAAAATCACTTAGTGTATTCCCAAAATGAATTAGTGCATTAGTAATTAGTGTATGGATGAATAACCGATTGTGTGAAGTAATATTTCAAGTCCAAGGACTTGAAATATTATTTCCAGTCCTTGGACTGGAAATAATATTTCAAGTCCTCTGCCCAGTACTTCCCTGGTATTTCAAGTCCCTTCACGTGGTCCAATTCAGCGCTTCTGATTGATTGATTATCTGATGAATTATTAATGAGTTTGAGAAGGCCAATTACTGTGGGCCCAAAAATATAAAAGTTAAAGTAAAAAATTCTAATAAAACTTACACAATATACAACATACATGCAATCTAGAAATAAGTACTAAAAACAGCAAGTAATGCTGCGGGTTAAGACTGCGAGAATTATTACAATTTGGACATATAGTTTTAGTTTAGTTATGAGAAAAATTCAAAAGAAATCAATATTTATTCTCTATTTAGAAATCCAGGAAGAGATTACGGTCAAATTTAGCCAACTTTTAGGTCGATTTTTTCTTAAAATATTGATTCGTCCGAGAAGCTTTTTCCAACCATAGTCAATCGAGATATATGGTCTGGAAACTCAGCTAAAGTCTTTGGTCTATCTTTTTGTTCGCCTTTATGCATTTTTGTGCACGGTGCACGGTCACTGAACACATTGTATTTTAGTATAATGAACGAATTGTCCAATAACAACGATTCAGTTCAATCACTCAACCGTGCTATTTAGATATTAATAAACCTAAAACAAAGGATGTGCACGGTGTAAGGTACGGTTCAACATAAAATCACAGCTCATTAAAGGCGCTTTGAAGTTTGCCGAGTTTCCGGACCATATATCTCGATTGACTATGTTCCAACACTCGTCTGTGTTCATCCTCCAATGTCTAAATACAGCCAAGCTGGTTAAAAAGACTCGACCTCGTTTTGTATTTTCAACCTTGCTTGGCTGTATTTAGAAATCGGAAAAAGAATACTCACTTGCGTTGAATATAGACCTTATTCAAAAATGGCCGCCGAATTAGAATTCTTTTATATGCATATAAATTAGCCCTTATGACCTCGTTTTAAAGTAAAAATTCTTTTGAATTTCACACATGAAAACGAGTTCATAAGGGCTAATTTATATGTATATAAAACAATTTTAATTCGGCAGCCATTTTTGAATAAGGTCTATATATATTACTTCATTATTTAGAGAAGCGTTTATAGACCCATCTCAAACTCATTAATAATTCATGAGGAAAACACAAAGGAAATCAGTACCGTGTCTGTGGTTTGGATATCGGAGGAAGAAATTACATAAATTAAGCAAACTTTCATCTCGATTTTCTCTTAAAATACTGATTTGTTTGAGATGCTCTATCATACACTCGGAGGAGTGTTTCATCAGGAAATCCAAACACCTCGAAGTTTGTTCAAAAACCTCGGCTTCGCCTCGGTTTTCAACAAACGTCTCAGTGTTTGGATATCCTGATGAAACACTCCTCCTCATGTATGATATATTACTTCTAATAAGTGCAGAGTGCGTCATTTTCCGCACTTGACGTCATTTTCAGCCTTTTGAATTCTATATAAATAAGTTTTGTGGAAACACCACGTAAAATATTTCTTTGCTAAGCTTTCGGCCTGTTGACTCAGGTCTTCATCAGAGCAATGACAACAAGTTGTTGGCTCACGTCATTTATAAACTAAGCAACTGATCAATTAAATCACGTAACAATACAATGGCGTATCACGTTAATTTTACTAATTAGAAAACAAAATCAAGAATAATAATTGTTAGTTGTTTGCTGTACAAGCTGTGTTAGTTAGTAATACTCAGAAAAACTCTGAGCTCTGAGCGGGACTCAGAATAGGGCACGCCACGTGCTATTTAATGGCTGTCCCTCCTGAGAAATAGTGTGATGTTTTGCGATCTCAATGGATTCTCTTGTTCTTCGAGTGAAGTATTGCTTGTCGCTGGCTGAGAGTGATGACTCTTCCCACTTAACACGATGGTCATACTTCCAAGCGTGTTTGGCAACAGCAGACTTTTCTTGTTGCGCTTTTATAAGTTTTTTTACAGAACTTATTTATATTACTTTATCGCCATGAAAACTTTTGAATTTTAATGAAAATATACAAAAGTTAAGGCAATAATCGTGGCTAATGATTTTCCGGGTGGAAAACGTAAACGAATTATAGAGATAAGAGCCCAGCTCAAAATTCTTAAATGCAAATAAGGCAATAAACGAAATAAGGCAATAAACGAAATTGAAAAGAATTCAAAAAAATTACGTATTTAGTAGTTATTAAAAGGGTCTACAGAAGGGCGTTGGCGTACATTGCAACAAATAGTACCTGTGGCATATCCATGCGTGGCATCTATGAGAAGTCACTAATTATTTTATTTTTTCTTATTTCTATCTAGTGCTTTTGCTTGTTCTCAGTGCGTTAGCAATGTTTGGTTTTTACTCTTTAATGCCCGTGTTAATATCACACAGCAGTGCTACTCTGGTAAACCTAACACTGCTTACTGCAGACCTCTACTCTCTGTTTGTTGGACTCTATCTCTTTAACTATACAGTAAGTTTATTTTTACAATGACCTGGTCTATATATACTACTGTGTTTTCGATTTTTTAGAGGACAGGTACTGCACGCATCCACCACGTCAGATGACGTCAAATTAAGTGAGATCACACGGCCACGGAATAGTAATACAACCAGAAGTCCGACTCGCGTCGGAACCTTTGAAGTTTATGTCCTCGCGCATCCTGATTCCTCGCCATCCTACGCCATCCCACGCAATCCTGGCAAGTTTCCCCGGCAATTTGGACACAGAATAGTAATACAACCAGAAGTGCAACTCGAGTGAAAACTTGTCCGCATTTCTTCAATGCGTAGGCGCGATATTTTACGTCATCCGACGCCATCCTACACGATTCTACGCAATGTCCTACGCCATCCTGGCAAGTTCCCCCGGCAGTTTGGACCTTCAAAAGAAGGTTAAAACTGCCGGGGGAACTTGCCAGGATGGCGTAGGATGGCGAGGAATCAAGATGCGCGAGGCGACATGCGCGAGGATATAAACTTCAAAGGTTCCGACGCGAGTTGGACTTCTGGTTGTATTACTATTCTGTGGTTTGGACCTTCAAAAGTAGGTTAAAACTGCGTGGGGAACTTGCCAGGATGGCGTAGGATGGCGTAGGACATTGCGTAGGATGGCGTCGGAACGTTGCCGGGACGTTTTTGTCCCGTCCATGGTCCCGTCCCACCTAACCGGGATCCCGGTTTTCTCAAGCGGAATCCCAACTTGAGAGGGACAATTTTCACCATATAAATGCTCTGTCTCGCCTAACCGGGAGGATATGACGGATATAGTATTTATTTTGAATCTTAAGCACAAATGAGTGATAACGGCTAGTAGGAGGACAGCAGCTCTTTATAATACGTCAAATTATATTTATTTCTCTGTTTCTACAACTTTCTAGCTGTGTTGTGAAACGTCGGTCGCAATTGTCCCGCCAGTAAACATTTTCATAAACCCCGGATGAAAAAGTTCCGTCCCGGCTCCCATGTAAACAGCCCTTAAAATACTCATTAATAATTCATGAACAAAAGGAAATCATGACCGTGAAGGAGGTTGTATATCTGATACAAACCACGCGTATCATTTGATACAACCACTAGTGGTTGTATATCAGGTCTATCTCAGCTCTAAAACATTGAAATTGAGCTTTTTCTGAATTAATCTGAACAAATATTATTCATATTTACATCAAAGACTCGGAGTATTTTAAGCTATTTACAATATTGTATATCCAATACAACACGGCCACTCATATTGTAAATAGTACCTACGACATTGCTTGGCTGTTTTGATATTTTTGTTCTCATTTTTGCAGGGGTGTGAAATAATGTTCTGTTTTGATGTAGTTTTTCTCATTTTTTCTCATATAGTTTTCTCGTTGTTTTCTTTCACGTAGTTTTCTCATCTTTATATCATATCCTTTGTTGTGATCGTGGTCGGTGTAATAATTTTTAAAGTCTTTCCGACACCTTCCCGAGTGGATCACGAGACAACAGAGACCATCATTAATGATGATGAAGAACAAGCTCTCCAAGATTCCTGGGAATGAATTGATTGATTGGCAAATGACGACACATAGTAAGTTAGTTTCATTATTGTACGGTACATGAAGTACTGAGATTTTTGCGCAGGTTGTTGGACGCCATATTGAAATGACGGCAAAGAGTCTGGGGTGAGCGCGGTTCAGTGGGTCAGGGCTGTTTCAGATCCGGTAGGGCACCAAACGAAACCAAAACATTAACACTAACCTTGCTTGCACAACCGCCATTTTTGTTTGTTGTCACCATTCTCTGCTCGGTTTTCTAACTAGCCGGGAACCTTAAGTAAAATTTATACCCGTACATACGACTACGGGTAAACCGAACCCGTGGTATCTTAAGGTCTCTATTATCGCTTGTATTACCATTTGTCACCACGCAGACTTCCAAAGTATTAATGTGCGAATTTTTACTATAATCGAGGATTAGGCTAATATTTCGAAGGAAAAAAAATACACAGCACAGGTCTAAGCTTCCTTCTATTTCATTTTAAAATGCTCATTAATCATTCCAGAAGAAAAGGCAAAAAAATTAGTCCAAATTAGTATGGTGTAAATCGGATACAGCATCGTCCTAGTTTGCATAAACTTTACCTTCGATTTAATCAGCTAAAATGGCTTGAATCTCTAAAATAATTGGTAAACATGTTGATTTAGATGCATTCGTATTTTAAACAAGATATAATCCGCAGTATTCGCGGTCGAATTGTATGGGATTTACAACGGCTCGCCTTCAACTTGCCTTGTAAATCGCATACAGTTCGTCTGCTTATGATATCTATTGCATAAAATTCTATACTGGTGATCTGGATTATTAAGAAGTTTTATACATTTTCAACGCGGATTTAGTGCATGAGGCTAAAGCATTTGTATTATTGTAGCAAGTGATTTACCAGATGGAAACCGTAATCGCCAAATGAATATAAGAGCCCAGCTCAAAATTTTAAGATGCAATACCATAGCGTTTGGAAACCATTTAAAAAAACAAACTTAACCAGTAACATCTTCAGAATGACTTAAGATTACATTGAATATACTTATATATAACAATAATATAGTTTCATATTACAAGAAAAAAAACGGTAAAAAGGAGACTAAAACAATTTAAAATTTTAAACTATAAACGATCAAAAAGAGATTAAACAATTTAAAATTTAAAATTATAATAGACCAATGAAATGCTTACCAGGTGACAAGTACAAAAAACAGAAATGTGTGAATAATGTGATGAAAGATGAACATAATAAGATGAGGTGTGAAATAATATAAAAGGCAAAGAAAGAAAAAAAAAAGAATAAAGATGACAGAAATAAAATATATCTCAAAACAACGAAAGTGGTATAGAGGAAATATTTTCATTTAGAGAAGGTCGAGATTTTGAAATGAGTAAGCTCTCGCGAAGAAGGAGTTCAAGATTAGAGTTAGAACGAGAGGAAGATAGTATGGTGAAGTCACTTGGTGAGATGTCCACCGCACTAAACACAACATCTCACCAAGTGACTTCACCATACTATCTTCCTCTCGTTCTAACTCTAATCTTGAACTCCTTCTTCGCGAGAGCTTACTCATTTCAAAATCTCGACCTTCTCTAAATGAAAATATTTCCTCTATACCACTTTCGTTATTTTGAGATATATTTTATTTCTGTCATCTTTATTCTTTTTTTTTCTTTGCCTTTTATGTTATTTCACACCTCATCTTATTATGTTCATCTTTCATCACATTATTCACACAATTCTGTTTTTGTACTTGTCACCTGGTAAGCATTTCATTGGTCTATTATAATCTTAAATTTTAAATTGTTTAATCTCTTTTTGATCGTTTATAGTTTAAAATTTTAAATTGTTTTAATCTCCTTTTTACCGTTTTTTTTTCTTGTAATACGAAACTATATTATTGTTATATATAAGTATATTCAATGTAATCTTAAGTCATTCTGAAGATGTTACTGGTTAAGTAACGAAACGTCAATAAATATATTTTGTTTTGTTTTTTTAAATGGTTTCCAAACGCTATGGTATTGCATCTTAAACGGAAATTCGCGCAGTTCATTGTGAAGTTCGTCGTGAAGTTCGAATTTAATGAGCTTTGAATTGAATTCCTTTGATAAAATCACGGAGAAGAAGATTATTTGTTGTATAGAATATAATAATAGTTACTTGGTTAAGCAGAAACAAATTGCCGATACTTGGTTAAGCAGAAACAAATTGCCGACTTAAATTTTATCTACCTCGCAACGTATAGTTCTGAACATTGCAACGTAGTTCGGAATGTTCATTTCAATTATACGTATCGGATTTCAAAAGCAAGCTGAAATGGACTATAATATAGTATTAATTCTCGGTAACTGAGAGGTCTCCAATCGTCTGACGTTAGCCAGAGTAGAATACTAAAGTCTTCTGTATGGTTCCAAAAGGAGCCATTGGGTCGTGGCCTCTTTTAAGGATTTTCCGGGGGGGCGTTCACCAAAGGGGACTCTCCTAGGGGGGTCCGGGGCATGCCCCCCTCCCCGAAAATCTTTGAAATTTAGAGTCTCAGAAATGCCATTTCCTGCATTCTGAGAGGTGATTTTTAAGAACACTGAAGGTCATAAAACGTCATAAAAACTAATTAAAATACAACACATTTCTGACTGTTTCGCTTTGTGTCAGAACTCATCAGCATGTTCACTTTCAAATATAATATGGAAAATGTTGTGAGGCACTAGAAAAAGATTTTTCGTGACCACATACATCTTATCAAATAAAAACTATTTAACTAATATAAAGATTTATCTATGCCTTTGTAACAACTGAAACTATTCGACTGATCTGCATGCTTATCCATACACATTTTATCCCGGGGCAAAAAGGGACTTTTACTGGGGGGGGGATCAATTCGTGGGGATATAGTTAAAAGAGGCCCTGCATTGAGTCAGGAGGGGGATTTAAAATGTATAGGAATTGCCACTTAACGTCTTTTTCCCAGACTCTTTAGAAAATTAAAATTATATATTTCAAGGCCGCCTCCATTTTAGTCAGATCAATAAACACACCGTGTTATGGGATTTAATAAAATACGAGTGTTATTAAAATATTAACTATTTGTCAACTATTTACAAATATATACATACAATAATCTTAATCGAAAATATTAAAAAGTTTTTCACTGCTGTAAAATGAGGTTTGACGTTTCCAGCGACACCTCTCGTTTCTGTCTGTTCACGGGTCTGACAAGGGTCTTTAGACTGCTACAACTGTTAGAACTGTTAAATTAATTTTGCCAATACTGGCAATACAATAACCTTTTAAAATATTCGATTTGTATTCCTGCAATTTCTATAACACACTACTTTTATACAAAAATTTTATCTTCATTGTTCAGTACTTAAATAAGTTTGTCTCTTTCGTAAATTTGACGTTCTTACAACCTATAGGTTAGGCAGTTTTGCACTTTCTCCTTGCATCTTTTCGTCGAGGTATTCCGTAAAGGTTTCCACGCGTTTGGCGTACCACACTTAAGTGAATTAGACGGACGATTTTAACAAAGACAGATTTGGAACAGCGTCATCAGGCCATTGGTCGTATCCCGACAATAGGGACCTTAAGATGCTAGGACGACGACGGCGGTTAAAAAGCAATTCAAATTTTAGCATTAAAAAGAAGTTACGGTGAACTGACTACCGTATTCAATACTTGAAGCTTGTTTTATAATTTTCAAAGTGTTAAAACGGTTGCAGTGTCTGTGTTAAGGCAATCTCAGACAACAGTTCTCATCACCCCACGAGTCATCGTCGTCCTGAAGACGTGAAAATGCTCTGAGTGGCGTTGTATAAAGAACGAAGACGCTGTTGAGATTACTCTAGGAACTAAAAATTATTCATTCTCCACAACTAGAATTCTTTTGTTTAGAAGACGTCGTCCTCGAAGTTGCTGTCGTAGATCTTAAGGTCCCTAGTGCTGTGGCCACAACTACTGCATGGCTTGTTTTCCTACACTCCATGCATTTTCCATCTAAAATTGTTCTTTTCTATAAGTTGAACATCCTCAACATTTTCTTCAGTTTTCGGATTTTCTTATCCTTGCTGTCTTTCTTTTGGTGAACGGGTACGTTGTTCAGCTTCTTCTTCTTCTTCTGTTTCTGTAATCAAACAAAGGAGGAAATACATGTAAATATATTTAGCCAAAGCAATTCAAAAGAATCTTTGCTTCATAACGAGGCCAGGAGCCGCTCATTTAAGGCCCCGTGGCGTTTACACCGGATTGAGGTGAGCGTTCCGTAACAAAAACCCCGTCTGTTTACACTACGACAGTACGATAAATTTACCATAACGTAGTGATTTGCAGCCGGAGTGCTAAGCGTAGTGACTACGCTACGGCAAACTACTCCGGAATAGTGTAAACACAACAAAGAAACGTAGTGATTTTCCAACGGAAGACTGACCGTACTGTAATAGTGTAAACGGGACCTTATTAGTCCCTGTTTACTTGAAGCGGACTGACATGCAGTCCAATTGGATCGAAAAACGCGAGTGAAGTCACTCGGGGCACATGTTTACATAGAGAATCCGATCTGCTTGGAACACTGTTTTCGGTTTTGGAACACTATTTTCTGTGTTTCCCTCAATGTCTGCTATTTAGCACGACACGCACCAACTTCACTCATGCGTATCAAGTCATTTTCATGTCAAACCGTGTTTAGATGAATCAGCTTGGAGACATTCAAGTCGATCCTTGCTTGGATCTCAAGTCAATTCACTCCACTGCGTGGATTGACTTCAGCCATTCGTTTCGATCAGATCGAAAACTTTCAGTCTTCTTCATGTAAACACAACAAGGAGAAACAACATGCGAGATTTGAGATTTGACTTGAACACTCAATCCGCTTCATGTAAACAGGACCTTGGTCCTTTCGAACGTTGATCCGTTGACTTTTTTTCCTTGGTCCTTTCGAGTCTTGGTCCTTTAAGTTTTCCCTTGGTTCACGCGAGCACTATCAAGCGCAGGTCTTTTGAGCGAAGTGATGCAGGACCTACCATCGGCTATATTTTGGCAGTAACCCAACTTCCATGGTTTGAACTCATTGGCTAGCTAATGCCAGCCGCTAATTATAAATGAGCCTGGTTGACCTGTTTGTAATGAAGATCTAATCGTAATTACCCAGATAACTCCGAAAATAAATGTGCAAATTTGTGAGCGTGTTCTGCACTTGGCGAGTCTGTCAACCCGAATGTTTTTCTTCCAGAATAGTTAATATATACAAAGAAACAACACACAGGACTTGCACAAGTATAGAATACAGGCGAGAAACATTATTATAGGAACGTAGACGCGTAATTTATTGGCCAGAAAATAGTTATGTTTTGAGTTTTTGACAGTCATGAGGCTACTGTCTTAAATGGAAGAAAGCTAAAAGAAAAATTCACGATGTTCATAGGCTTGATACGGTGACCGGTACCGGTCAACGTATCGGAAGTCAAATGTTGCGAACGTGCGTGTTTCCATACTAAAAGAAACGCGTCGTAAATTTCGCTTCCGCGATCGGTACGACACGATTGTCACCAAATGAAAACCGAACTTAACATATTGACTTATGATATTATTATACTAAAAACATTGAAGACTGTAGTCTGACATGCAGTCGAAAGCTCGGAAAAAAATTGTTTTGTTCAATGAACGCCAACTTATTTAATTGCAAATTGTTTAAAACATCGCGTGTTGCCCATGCGTGGACTCGCCATTTTGCCGTAGAACCTATGGCTGCCCATTGCTCCAAAGCAAAATGGCACAATGACCAGCCTAAGCCTGGTATTAAGTCGTTCCTAACTGTATATAGGATTGCAAAATATTGAAAGATTACATAAGGCTTGAATTCGAAACGTCGGTATCCAGTATAGTCTGCAAGCTTTATTGTGCGTTATATTATAGCTCACTGCCAGCTCACAACACTGTACTTCTGTTGTATTTTTATACACTAAGACCAGGTTTACACGGTAGACGAATTCGGAACCGGTCTCGAATTCGTCCGGTTCCGCCTGTTTACACGGCGAAATAGTACGAATTCAAGACTGGTCTCGAATTCATTCGGTACCGTGTAAACGTAGCCGAAAGATTGGGTTTTGTGAAAGATTGTTTCCGCGTCAATCCACGCGCGAGTCTCACGGTAATTCGAATATAGAATACGCGCAGCCAAATTAAATAACCTGAACTGAAAACTAACTTAAACGATAAATTTGCCAACCTTGTCTATATGATCCAATCGTTTTAGTCCAGTTTTGCAAGATCCATGCCAAGAACTTGCGTATAATGGCATTTTTTGTTTAGTAACCGTTTTGTTATATGGTCGTTAAATGAATAAGACAATATTCTTCTGTTCGGTCCCGTTCGTGTTTAGCCTTTTTGGACACGTTCATTAGTTTGTACCTATGTATTTAACTTGTATTATTTATTTATTTATATTTATTGTTCTGTATGAGATGTTGCCCAAATAAAGTTGTTAAACAAACTATACATTAAGAGCCTTCATCGGAGAGAAACGTTAGATTCCTACTATATTTCGATTGTTGTTTCAATACTGCTACATTATAAGGTATATGTACATAATAAGGTATTATCTGTATTTACCTGGCATTTATGTCTAAATCGAACCGTGCAACCACCGCTTTTTGCTTTCTTCGATCTTTTAACCAATCGTCTCAGGACTGTTTTCGTTCTTTCAGATGATCTGACAAACTCTAGCACTAGAAGCACCGTGAGTAGATACACAATTAAGACACTTATTTTCATGTTCACTTCGTAATCTCTCTCGCTCTTCTCTTCGTCGTTGTTGTTGTGTCGATGTTTCGAGTCTGACTGAGTGGAATTGAGATGGCCCTTTTTATAACCACTCCAGGTCCAGGTTGCGTTTGTCAAATCTAACAACAGCACTTTGTTTTTGGACCATACAAGGAGCCGTTTCCGCGGCGCTAAATATTTTCCGAAAATAGAGTGGTTAAATATGGAGAATGGTCGGGATTTATGAATTTCAAAATAAACAGAGCCCAGACTCAGTCGGGACATTTCATAGCGGGTTATTTTAAAACTGCGATTACTATCGATAAGATATAAGCCGGCCCCAGTAAAGAAGATTTGTGTATGTTCAATACTTTGCGCTTCGTCAATTCGTCTTAAGCTCACCGTGTCATTCAAAAAACAGGCGCAGATTATCTCGCCAAGTCCTCTTCGAATGACTTCTGGCGAACTTAAATGGTTTATAGAGTTTAATAAATAATACCAGTTCGGAATTAACATGGTCTGTTTTTTCTTTCACCCGTGCTTCTTATCTTCCAATGTCTCATCTTTGAGAAAACGCATGCAGGAAACAGTGATGTTTTAAATTTTAAGTGCAGTATCTTTCGTAAAGATTTTATCAACGTTACGATGGCACACGTTAATTTGCGCAGGTTGATTTCTTGTACACCAAAGCTGGCGCGCCCGCTGAATTTGATTTGCGTCTTTCGCTCTTACGCAAAGTCTATTGTCGTAGCGACCATGGGAATTAAGGAATAAATGTGTGAACATGGATTGGTGTGCGCGATTTCATTCGATCTGGTATTTCCCAATTATTCATTCGTCTTGTATGCACTTAGACTTGTGCGTCACTCTAGACACTTGAAAATCAGCAAATTAGCGATCATCGGATTGCGCGTGTTTCGATCTTTATCATGTTTTCTTTTCCATCTTTGAATTAGCTCTATGAAAACGATGATAACGACAGTGCGATAACCTTTGACGCACTTAACTCTTGGATCACTTATTCCAATCACTCGGGCCGACTTTGTTCATTAACGCGCCACACTGAAAATACACTTTAGTTTAGTTTAAGTTTTAGTTTAATGGATTTGCCACAAGAAATGAATTATACACAATACATCAACAAATTACAGAACATTACTAGAGGTGGCAGGGATCGGGAACAAGACTAACGTCCCAATTGCTACCCAATCCCATTTACAAGAATAATATAAAAAGTATATGCATATATATATATACATATACATATATACATATACATATATACATATACATATATACATATACATATATACATATACATATAGATTTTCGCTTACCTCAAAAGTCTGCACCAGGCTGTTTCATCTAAAAAAGATTCTTTTTTAGATGAAACAGCCTGTTGCAGACTTTTGAGGTAAGCGAAAATCTATATTTGCTCTAACTATATGTTATCGAGCACTCTTTGCGTTTCGTAGACCAAAACCCACACGTATATATACATACTGTATATATATATATACATCAACAGCGTAAGTACAAGTAGGTTTCAAGCATGGTCAGGAGGAGAGTAGGTTGGTAGTTTAGTTAGGTACAGGTTAATAAGTTTAGATTTAAAGGAAGAAAATAAATTACCGGCTTTTATATTTGAGGGCAGAGTATTCCAAAGTTCAGCAGATCTAATAAAGTATGAGTTTCTAAAATAATCCTGTTTGTGCTTGAGTTTAAGGTTATAGTTATTGGGGTCAAAAGTGCGTGTCTGATAGCGTGAGACGAAGGTGTTCAAGAAATTGTTTATATCAATAGACACAAGGCCATTTCTGGACTTATGGAACAGTAACAAGTCAGAGACTTCTCTCTGAAAATACACTTGAAGCTCTCCTTGCGACCAATCTCGTGAGCAAGCAGCTCGCACAACGATCATCTTCGATATTTACGAACTGGAGGTTTTCTTCGTTTATAACTCATTCTTGCCGTCCGAGGGCTTCCCCAGAGGTGAATAAAATCCAAATAGTGTAATAAAAGTAGTGTGCTGTGTAGGCAATGTTGAAACAACAATCGAAATATGGTATAGTAGGTTAATACTGCCGAAACAGAGAACGTGAGTGGTCTAACGTTTCGAGAATCTAATTAAATCATTCTCGCTCGAAACGTTAGACCACTCACGTTCTCTGTTTCGGCAGTATTTACCTACTATACCATATTTCGATTGGTGAATAAAATCGTCTGGCGTTAGCCAGAATAAAATACTAAAGACCCATTCGTACAGCAAAGAGTTAAACTCTCGTAAACGATCAGCTCTAGTTACGATCATTTTTCCTACATCCCCGAGATGTTTTTTTTTGTTTGTTTTTTTATTTAAACAATATTTGGCTAAAGACAATTGCCCCAAAAGCAGTAAGCTTATCGAGGTAGCGCTCGCCATTACATTGATAAATAAAAAAAATAATGAAGAGCAAGCAGACGAAATGGTATCTAAGAGTGAAGATGGACAAATGCAACTAATTAGTAATAAAACGATGCGAATCAATTATAAAGTTTTGATCACATAAAAAAAATTGAACATTAGTTATTAAAGGAAGTTCTAAGGGCACTCTGCTCGTTGTTGATAGATTTTGAAAGTGACTGGCTGACTTTTAGTTTAATAGATGTAGTTTGACACTTATATCGTAAATATACTCACCAGTGTGAAGTTAGATTTTCTCAAAGTCTTTTCAAACATTTTTGACCTTTCGACGCCAGAATATTTAATTAGATTCAGAAACCTGCAAGCGAAACAAGTCCGCCTCTTTCCTCGCGCTTTTCCGCTCTCCCGCCTTTCTCCCTCGCCGGCCTTTCCACCCGACCGCAAAAACTAGCGCTAAGAGGCGGACTTGGAGCAAGTCCAGTGTGAAGTGTATGCGCCACATTCAGCCTTCGATTGCGTCTTGTTTACACATCGGGAATTGAAAACAAAACATGAAGTACTTTGTTATGTTTTACTTTATTTCCTACACTTGACTTGTGGTTAGATTAACGCACTTCTGTACACAACTTATGTCAGGCGTCTGACATTTATTAGTGAGGTTCAGATCACACTTCCTCTACCGTTACCGCTACCGTAAATGTGGTTAAACTGGTCTAATGTTCGTTTTTTCGTCCTGTAGTCGTAGTTGGTTTTAATTCTGGTACCGTAAAACACTTTCTTTTTGCACTAGGTTTGAGACCTGCGACCATTACTGAACGTAAAAACAATATTTGACATGCTTAATTATATTTACGGTAGCAGTAGCGGTGGTGGAAGTGTG
>OZ036009.1:2718940-2738940 GCA_964035015.1 Corallium rubrum
TTAATTTTGTTGACTTTTCTCGTTGTTCTACAACAACAGCCTTGTTTATCAACAAAATCTTCTGCGTCGGTAAACAAAGCAGAACTGGCCGCCATTTTGTTTTGCCCGCAGGTGAATAGTGCAGGATATCCCAAGCTAGAGGAACCAATCAGATTTCGTGAAAAGCATTTTCTTTTTTGAGAGTTGAGTTGTTTTTTTTAGTTCAAGAGTAATATAGAAAAGTCGGGTAATGGGTTGGCAGTGTGTTCCGACACGTAAAAAAAGTTAATCAAATGTAGTAATGTGGCATACAAGATTTTAGATAACGAAATACTGACATTTTGGACCAAAGTTCTTCAATTCATTTCCTGTCCATATACTCATTGCCCACGCCTTACAATGTTTTTACATTTTTGTTGGATGTCCCATGTTGGCGTACAACATAGTGATTGTCTTGGAGACAACATTTAGAATTACTTTGGAAAAATGTATTTATCATGCATGGTCAATGGCAATGTTAAGGCCTATCTACTACACACGTAAAAACGCACAACTTGTTCACGGTTGTCAACAGGCGTGAACAATGTTGTGCTGCTCGCCGTGAACAATGTTGTGCTGCTCGCCGTGAACAAGTTGTCAACAAGCTGTTCACTTATGGTTCGAACAACTTGTTCACAGATAAATCAACAGTCATGAACAAGTTGTTGCAACAGCACATTTTTATAGCCAACAACGTTGTTCGCACATGATACAACATGTTGTAACAGCATGACGAAATAACGATGAACAGCAATGTTACAACAACAGTGAACATGGTTGATGTATCAACACGTTCTTCGGTTGTTACAACATGCGTGAACAACGGTTGTTGTTTCATCAAGCTGTAACAACTTGTTGAAACGATGATGAACAATTTTGTTCATTTATCAGTGTTGTTCACATACGTCAACAAATTGTTACAGCATTGTTCAGGCAACAATGCTGTAACAACTTGCGAGATTTTTACGCGTGTAGGTTTCCAACAGTTTTTCTAAAAGCTTTCTAAAGGCCTATCTACACGATACGATTGTCATTCGGGCGTATGCAATTTTGTGCACGTACACAATTCTTGTTCATGATTGGATGGTGAACGTCGAAAAACGTCGTTTACACAATTGGTGGTGCATCACATACATCATGACAATCATATGCGAGAATCGTATCGTGTGGATTCATTGTAAAAATATTTAAAAAAGAAACAGGATGACATGCAGATAACATCGATCAAGTGCTATATACATCTGCTGATAAACTGAAAAATACAAAGCAGGTATATAGTATATAAATGTCAACATGCATTCATTTACCACCCAAGCATTCTATATACAGTATTTACGATTTGGTCATTGCTTAGGCCTGCATATAAACACTATATATGTACTGTATACCATGAAAATATGAGTTATAACCATATATTTCTTACCAGCTGAATGGTATTTTGGTGTTTATTCAAAATGATAGAATATCTATTTTATCATGTTGTGTAATTACTTAATCAGGTATGATTAGAAAATTTACGATATTGAAACTTTCTGTAATTGTTTCCGTTGGGTTTTTTTGTTGTGGAGCCGCTTTTATGTTGCTTGTAATTGGAGTTGGAGACAGAATTGGAGTTGGAATTGGGGTTTGGAGTTTGAAGTTGGAATTATAGTTTGGACTTTGGAGATTCTTAATTTATCCTTTTTAATACGCGAGTCCGACTTCGCATAAATTTATCTGACACGTTCTGAATATATCCGAGGATAAAAGTTCATATGATACATAACTTCTCAAACTCATTAATAATTCATGAGGAAAACATAATGGAAATTAGTTACCAAGACGTTGTTGTGAAATGTTGTAATAACGCCCATAAATTAAGACAAGTTTTACCTCAAATTTCTCTTTAAATACTGATTTGTTTGAGAAGCTATACCATACACTCGAAAGCCGTTTATTATCTGATTTAAAAACACCTCGAAGTGAGTTAAAAAACTCGGCTATCGCCTCGTTTTTCAACACACTTCTTGGTGTTTTCAAATCAGATAATAAACGGCTTCTTGTGTATGATATATAACTAAGCATATACTGCTTATTTACATAACTCATTAATTCATGTACATGACAAATCTTCGTTTTCAAATCTTCAAAGGCATATTAGGGACCTTAAGATCTACGACGGCAACTTCGAGGACGACGTCCTTCAAACAAAAGCATTCTTGCAAAACAGAGATAATGAATAATTTCTAGTCCTAAGAGTAATCTGAACAACGTCTTCGCTCTGTATATAACGCCACTCAGACCATTTTCACGTCTTCAGGACGACGTTGACTCGTGGGGCCGGGTGATGAGAACTGTTGTCTGAGATTGCCTTAACACAGACACTGCAACCGTTTTAACACTTTGAAAATTATAAAACAAGCTTCAAGTATTGAGTACGGTAGTCAGTTCACCGTGACTACTTTTTAATGCTAAAATTTGAATTGCTTTTTAACCGCCGTCGTCGTCCTAGCATCTTAAGTTCCCTACTTACTATAGACGGTACTCACTTATAGCTTTATTTGTATATTCCCACTCAGAACATGTCCGACATGAGAAGTTGAAATTCTAAATTTGTGTTGCTTACTTATTTTATGCCGTGCACGTAGTATAAAGATAATAGAATATAGAATTCACATAAATGTTCCTCTCTACTACACTTATTTGTTTGTTTAATATATGTTGATTTATGTACTCCCTATTTTCTGTAATCAAGTGGCAAACTTATTACTACTAAATTAAAACTAAACTGTATATAACAAATCTATCGCGTATAATAATATGTTTAAATACGATAACTGCTCAATTTGACAGAGTTTGATGTGCCTTCTAATAGCTGGAGAAGTGATTGATAGAAATTAAAAAGTAATTACATGAATTTAGTAACAATAGATTAACATTAATCACTCTTTAACATATACTTGAAGTTACAAAATACAGACGAAAAATAAAGCTGTTTGCCTTGTCGTTCAATCAGTAAATGCCGAGACCACCATGAATCCCGTATGTACTATTTACGTACTCGAGTCGTGATCTCCATGCATGGATGTGCATGTGCAAAATGTCAAATCGCGAAGCCAAAAGTGATTTGTGGTAACACGGAACAGAAAACAATATTTCGAAATAAAGATAAGAGACAAGAGTAACAAATTGTTTAATTAGCGCCCTGTCTTTGATGAAATGTATCCATGCAGAAAAAAAGACAACCCTGCCCTGTGGCAACGTTTTTATCTTTTCAATTATACCTTTTTTAAAACTTTTGAGTTTTGCATCAATATATTCCATCAACTGCTTGTACTATACTGGCTAGCTATATACTCGAAATTACCTAGTTAGATACAGGTCTTTATCACTCAAAGGTCTTTATCACTCAAAGGTCTTTATCACTCAAAGGTCTTTATCACTCAAAGCATTTACTAATCATAACTTAATTAGTTCGGTACAGACCAGATTTTTAGCTATAGGAGTTTATAAAGTTTTGTGTACTTAGTTCTTGCAGTACAAGCTGTCGTAAGCTGTTGGTATTCAGAAAACGCCGAGCTCTAGTTTACTGACACAAAGCGACTTGTATTATATGATTGTGACACACGTACGGTTCAATTTAATAGTTCCCTTGTAACTCTGTGTAAATAGCAGCTAAGCAAGCTAGGACGACGATGACAATCTAAAGTTCAGTATCTGGCAGAAACTACGAATCATTTACGTATAGTATTGAATACTTAAGGTATGTTTTTCGACATCTAAAAGCTTTAGACTCCTAAAAAGATTTTGTCGCATAGTTTGAAGTCAAACTCAACTAACAGGTTTTACCGTTTCACGAGTTACCGTCGTCCTGAAGACGTGAAAATGATCTGAATAACGTTCTATGTAGAACGGACGGGGCGTTAGGACTACTCTTGGGACTAAAAATTATTAATTTTCTTTGTTGTATGAGGAAAATTCTATTGTATTAAGGACGTTGTCCTTAAAGTGCAAATGAAACGAAAATTAAGTTTGTCTTATTTGAAAGAACACTTAAAATGATAGAGTAACATCTTTGCAGTTTTTCGTTTCCTTGCTTCGTTCTAAAGATATTTCAGTTTGTTCGATATGCAAATTAAACATTTTGTGAAGTCATGACGTGCATAATGAGTTATCGAAAAATGTTATATAGCTTTGCTGTTATCAAACCAAATTAATTCAAAGGAAGCATGTGGGTGTGTTTCGCCCAGAACACTAAACGTGTAGATTTTCAGGTAATTATATTCGACAATATCTCAAATATATATAACTTTTTTCGATAACTCATTATGCACGTAATGACATGAAATGTTTAATTTGCATGTGAAACAAACTGAAATATATCAAGAACGAAACAAGGAAACGATAAACTGCAAAAGATGTTACTCTATCATATTAAGTGTTCTTTCAAATAAGACTGACTTAATTTTCACTTCATTTGCACTTTAACATTGCCTCGTAAACAACCAATGGTTTGAAACATTGAGTATATTATCAACTTGACTACGACAGCTTGTATATACACAGCAATATATTGTACTTTCCTTGTAGCATCTTAGAGTGTTGATCTACGGAACAAGAAAGCGCAGATGGAGTGGGCGACTAGTCAGTCTACGCAGAAATTAAATTTTGCGTCCAAATTTCAATGATTTCAACAAGAAAACTGATAAGATAATTGAACAGGATTTCCTGTTCAAAAATAGCTTTGTTTAATTTATTATTAGTTTAGAATAAAACTATATTTTACGTTGAATGATCTTTATTTAAACACGGAAAGTCTGTCATTGCAGTACAAAAATAATGCTCTTACCAAATGCCAAGTACCATGTGGAAAGGACAAAGAATAATAAAAAAAGACTAAGGCAGTGAGAGGCTATATATATTTATAAAATAAGGTGCCCTCTACGCACGCTCTGATTGGTTGGGCTCCGTGCATTTATAAGAGAACATAGATCATGCATGAGTAACGTAAAATGGCGTCAGCTGGCCGGAAAGCCCGCCAAATTCTAAAACTACCTCACAGTTTAGTTAAATTTTTCTTCTTATTTTATAAAACAAATAAAACATACCGCTCCTGTGCATATGTATATACTCTTATAAAGGTACGTTTGACGTGATTTGAACACGAAAGAAGTGTAAAGGCACTCGGTTATCGCCTCGTGCCTCTACTCAACTTCTTTCGTGTTCAAATGACGTCAAACGAACGTTTATAAAAGTACATATGCACGGAGCTTTATGTTTTATTTGTTAAATAAAACAACAACAATCGTTTTACGGCCGTTTTCCCCGCTTACGCGGGGGTTGGCCGGCGGCTCCCCACAGCAGTTTCCTCCACTTCCTCTCTCCGGAGCATCCTCCCTTTCCAACCCACATTCTCTCATATCCCTACCCCCCCTGACTCCATGTCATCCTCGGCCTTCCTCGTCCTCTTGTACCTTCCACCTTGAGCGACATGCTCGTGGTGGTGATAGTGATGGTGATGATTGTGATGGTGATGGTTATGATGATGATGATGATGATCGTGGTGATCGTGGTGGTAATCGTGGTGAGGGTGATCATGGTGGTGGTGATCACCATGATCATGGTGATGTCATGATGTTGTGTGGTGACATCATATAGTTCTCCCTTTTTATTTCAAGAGATATCCACAAGCGTTGTGGTAACCTTAGTTTATAATAGGAAACCTGAACAGTTTTTACTTTTAAACTAGTGTAGCACTATACACTATGTCTTATCCTTCACCTGGTTGCTTACCAAATCTTTTATCTAAGATAGCGATTATTATGTAGCGAGATGATCAATATGTCTGTTAGAGCCAGGTGCTGTACTGCTACTGGAAACAAGGTGTCATCAAACTAAAACTCTTCTATGGTTTCGGTTTTGAGAAATACTCAATTATCAGATTAATTAGCAGTAATCTTCAGTATCTTTTTTTTATATGTCTAGAACTTACTATCTATTTATAGTACGTTATACGGAGTGCGGAGATATACGGTAGCCTAATGGTTCAAACGTGTTTTCGGCTAGGTCAAGTTTAACACTTTGAAGCCTGACGACGAGTCTTTAGTATTTTATTCTGGCTAACGCCAGAGTATTTTATTCAGCACAGGAAGAGGTCCAGGTCTCAAAGTATTAATACACGTTCGATTCTTCTGACACAGGAAGTTTTCTGAGTGGAATTTTCCGCGAAGAAATTTTTCACTGATAGCATATTATAACTAACTCAGGGTCATTCTTAGACTTGTAATCTGCATAGACCGATCTGATCATGTGTCAAATTGTAGAAAAGCATAAAAGATGTATGAAAACTGCCGAAATTTTGAAAAACCAAAACCTGACAGCTGGCTTCTGTCGGAGAAAGTTATTCTCAAAACGATGGTTACACACATTTTGGTTTTGAAAAAGCTTAGTAGCAAACCTTGCCGTCTGTCTGCGCATGATGGCTACTTTTTAACACGTGTCAAATTATCCGGAGAACTTCAAAGTCTGTACATCTTTATATTATTAGGTATATAGGTCAGTCACGTCTCTTGCAGTTACGCCCCTGCACCGGAAAGTCGAGAATAATTACTGAACCGTTGTTCATTGCTGCATATCATTCGTCGATAAAAGTTAAGTTCGTGTTATAGTAATTTTATTGGGCATTGTGGTGTATTTTTCGCCAGGCTAAAATGGAGAATTCAGCAGTAAAATACACACTGGCGCTAAGGCGCGACTGTTCAAGATATTGTTTACTGTACTGTCTTAGATGTAATAGTTCAAATACGAGACGGAGGACTTTACCGGGATTTCAAAGTCCAAGTGCTTTTTGAAAAGGCTTTGGCTCGCCTTTTTAATGCACGAGGGCTTTGTAATCCCGGTAAAGTCCGACGTCGAGTATTTGAACTGACGTCTCAAACTCAAAACTCCGAAGATACCTCTGAAACATAACATAATTTTCCTTGTTTCAAAGTACTAGTACTTTTCCTCCGATTTCAAAGTACCAGTACTTTTCCTCCGATTTCAAAGCACTGATTAAACATTAATTTCTTTGGTGTTTGGTTCATGAATTATTAATGATTTGAGAATTTCTTCTAAATTATTAATTATAATATATAAATTATAATAGTATATAATACAGTTATAGCGCGATCAGGTTTAAACATACTTAATTTATTATTGAGTCGGTTTTCTTTGTTCTTTCGAGGGCTTTATATCGTATAAAGCCTTTGAATACTAATTAGATAAGAAATGAAGAAGAAAACTAGGAAAATCTTTGTCCAAGGTAAAAAAAAAGACAAAACTTTGTTGGAAAACCTCCTCAATAATAAATTAAGTCAGATAAATCACTCGAACGTCGGGATTTAAGTTTATGTGTTCACTTTACCCTACATCCACACTACGTCAGAAATGACAGCTAGACTTCTCCGACCATTCAACATTGACATAGCACACAAACCAACACAAACTTAGATCTAATTTCACGAAACACAAAGACAAGACAATTACAAGCGATAGACACAACGCTATTTACATGTTTCCTTGCCGTAACTGCGCACAACAATACATTGGACAAACATCCAAAAAGATTGAGACACGACTAACAGAACATCGGAACGCTATAAACCGACATGACCATAATTCACTTCCTGCCAAACACGCTGACGACAACGGACACACTTTTGACTGGTCACGAACGAAAATACTAGGACAGGCCCAAACACGCGCGCGAATTTAAAGAAGCGTGGCACAGCATAGACAAACGTACATTAAACCGATACATCGACATACCTACAACCTACCTTCAATTAAAACGTTCACATAACGATCCTGATTCACACACACCCTCCGTTCCCTCCGAAGAAATCCACCCGTCGAACACTGGACACTCCACGACCACCATCAACTATACACAGACCTGTTTAGCAACGCGTCCCATCACAACCAATCAAACGCCACCTATTCCTAGCATCGCACCAATCAGACGCTCTCGTCGATTACAATTACGTGAGGAACAGCGCGAACATTCAAATAAACCGTTAAACTTTTCTGAAGAAGACTCGAAGAACCGAGTTGAAAGCTCAAAACTTTAAACATATAATCCGGAGAACACTTACCTACTATATATATATATATATATATATATATATATATATATATATATATATATATATATATATATATTTATTTGATTTGATTTAATTAGATTGACAGCAGAAAGCTCGTTACTATTAAGATTTTTGATCAGAGAACGTCTTGTCTATTACTATTTAAGTAAGTAATACAGTTATTGTTCTTGGGCATAAATATGCATGTTTTGGTCCTTCTCAGAGCTAGTTTTATCCCTCGTTAGCGGCTCGGGCTAAAATGAGCCTAGGGAGGGGAGGGAGGGAAGGGAGGGAGGGAGGGAAGGGAGGGGAGGGAGGGGAGGGAGGGGAGGGAGGGGAGGGAGGGGAGTCGGGCCAAAAACATATTTATGCCCGCGAACATCAACTCTATTTCTATATTAACCATTTTATAGTTTTATGCACCATTGGAGAAAAATCTTGATGTGACCGATCTAGTCAGTAGCCTTTTATTATTTCCAGCTTTTGTGTATAATCGGAAAAAATTAGGAAAAAAAAGTGTTCTGATTGAAGACAGCTTGATCTATAAAAGACTAAGTATTTGATGGTGTTGATTTTTGATATGTTTTTTATAACCCGCGGAATTCTTCGTCGACAAATCTCTTATTTCCGGGAAATAACTTAGAGAACTTATCATTTGTAGAAAATCCTCAGCTTACGATAACAAGATTTTTTTTTAAGCTACAAGTGCAACTGATATTTTTAGTATTGAACACTAACGTTTTTTTTATGCAATGAACTAGAATGAAGCTCAGACTTCTACTACAATATGGCGAAAAATGTATTATTTATCTCGTGGGGCACGGGAGAGCACGGGTGCCTTGTGCTGTTAAGCCGGTTTTCCACTAGGCGACTTTTTTCGCGCGAAGCGACTTTCTTTTGTTCGAATTCAATAGATTTCTGATTAGTTCCAGCTCAGAGCTCATGAGACAAAAGAAAAAGTCGCTTCACGCGAAAAAAGTCGCCCAGTGGAAAACCGGCTTTAGGGCGCTGCCTCTCCCCAATAGTTCAGCCCGATTAAACGGGGTTAGTATTTGGATGGGTGACCATCAAGGAATAACCCCGTTCTCGAGCGTAGACCATGTGAGTAGAGTTTAGTAGTTGGTCTCTCCTGTGCTTCGAGGGTTTTTCATCGGGTCTCTGGTTTTCCTCCCTCCGCCAAATCAACACTATCTGGGATAGCTAGGGTGGCGCCCACCCCTGCCTTAGGGTAGTAGCCAACGGGTAAAAATGAAGTTAGTGTTACTGATCTTTAGGCTTGTTACGGATCTTTATGTTTTCTCAACTGATCTCAAAAATTTGGGGGGCCCTTCATGATACTAGTTGGGACTGGGGACGAGTTTGCAACTATTACCTTTTCCCCACTCACGCGCATGGAAATTAGACGCAGAATTAGACGAGAACGCAACGTCCATGCACATGAAACATTAAAGCCGTCTTTATATAACCATGCTCGTTTCATGATTGTAAAACTCTTTTGACTCTTGAAGTTTCTAACTGTTTCTAACAGTTCTCCTCGTGTCGCAAAACCTCTTAATTAGAAGGCATTGGAATTACTCACACAAAGGAACACGGTCTGTGTTCAATGACTCGTACGAGCTTCCACCGGTTTGTGCATGGATCTTATTCTGCCGGCGCGTCGCGGTTTTCTATCCGCTGTGAAAAAAGGAAGTTTTTGCTGCTGCCTATGAATAAGCATTTTTTTCTGCTTGCATGGTATATTCCTTCTACTCCACTCCACTCCACTCCACTCCACTCCACTCCACTCCACTCCACTCCACTCCACTCCACTCCACTCCACTCCACTCCACTCCACTCCACTCCACTCCACTCCACTCCCTCCCTCCCTCCCTCCCTCCACTCCCTCCCTCCACTCCACTCCCTCCCTCCCTCCCTCCCTCCCTCCCTCCCTCCCTCCACTCCACTCCACTCCACTCCACTCCACTCCACTCCACTCCACTCTACTCTACTCTACTCTACTCTACTCTACTCTACTCTACTCTACTCTACTCTAGGTTGCTTTTCGTACTGCTGTTATACCGCTGCTATTCTTTGTTAGTAGTACATTGATTACATTATGAAATACGAGTCACCTAGGTCCTAACAACTATATGCATGGATAACCTCCGAACATTTAATGACCAAGGTTTTACCCACAATTTGATTGTTTCTGTTCGGCCAACAGAAATCAAAATGTCACATTTTCAATCCATTCCAATCTCGTTTTGTTTTTGACCATCTAATAAGTTTTTGACATTCTAATATCTGTTTTGTATTTTTTTTAAACTGTTGTGAAGTTTTTACGACTTTAGGATAATTTTGTTTGTGTAATAAGAATAGCTAAAAATAGCGTGTCATAGTCCCCTCTATAATTGTTACATAATGTATGGAGCGACTGTTTTGTCTCGAAACTTATTTGAAAGCTGCACGCGGCTCTGTATCTTGTCTGTCCATCTCCGACTCCAAACTTTTATCAAGCAGAATTTCCGTTGCAGTCTCGCTGTCTCTTTTTTTCATGTCGTACCATGCATATACATGCAGAAGGAATGCGAACTATAAACACGAAGGATTGTTTTTTTCTTGTATAATATATATGACATGCAATCCATCACATCATAGTCAATCGAGATATGGTCTGGAAACTCGGCAAACGTCAAAGCGCCTATAATGAGCTGTGATTTTATGTTGAACTGTACCTTACACCGTGCACATTCTTTGTTTTAGATTTATTAATATTTAAATAGCACCGTTGAGTGATTGAGCTGAAACGTTGTTATTGGATAATTCGTTCATTATACTAAAATACAATGTGTTCAGTGACCGTGCACCGTGCACAAAAATGCATAAAGGCGAACAAAAAGATAGACCGAAGACTTTAGCTGAGTTTCCAGACAATATCTCGATTGACTATGATCACATATGACCATACGATATATTTTATATATATATATATAGAGAGAGAGAGAGAGAGAGAGAGTTCTTATATACAACCAATTGATGTACATGCCACAGCTTTTAAGCATACATATATTTAGAAAAAATTTAAGTCAAGTCTTGCGAGGAATCAATAACGTATGCCTTCAGCAATCACCCTCAGGTTGATAAGCCGAATTGCCTTAATTAGAATGCATGCAGGTTATTCGAAGCAGCATGGTCATTGCTCAATTGCAGCAAAAACAAAAACATCTTCCATTACCTTATTTTTAAATGTACGAGATTGAAGATTAGTATTGGCATTTATACTTGGTGCCATGTTGATTAAATTTACGAAAAATAAATTGCTGAACACTTTGAGGCCTGGACCTCTCCCTGTGCTGAATAAAATCGTCTGGCGTTAACCAGAATAAACCTTAAAGACTCATCGTCAGACTTCAAAGTGTTAAAGAGATAGGTTTTAACACCTTGAGGCATGGACCTCTCCTTGTGCTGAATAAAATCGTCTGATGTTAGCCAGAATAAACCTTAAAGACTCATCGTCAGGCCGTTCAAAGTGTTAAAGAGATAGGACCTCTCCCTGCTGAATAAAATCGTCTGGCCTTAGCCAGAATAAACCTTATACAGACTCGTCGTCAGACTTCAAAGTGCTAATACTAGATCCAAACTTAAACCAGTTGCGAAAAGAATGAGACAAGGCCTTGTGAAAGGCAGTGTGGTTCCTGCTCCGACTGCTCAATGATTATAAACAAAGTTGGCCGAATTTTGCTTACAAGGTTGGTTTTTTATCCAAAAGCCTCATTTATGGGGAGCACGGGTGGCGTGTGCTGTTAGCGCGCTGCCTCTCACCAAAAAGTTAAGCCCGGTTAGACGAGGTTAGTACTTGGATGGGTGACCGCTTGGGAATGACCCCGTTGACGGGCTTGGACTCATGTGAGTAGAGTTGTAGTTGATCTCTCCTGTGCTTCGAGGGTTTTTCGCCGGGTTCTCCGGTTTTCCTCCCTCCATAAAATCAACACCTAACATCTTAGCTGTGATCCGTGGTCTGAACTGTGTCGTTGGCGGCTGCTTGGAGCGCCTTTGATATGCCTCGACACGGCCACGTTGATCTGCGTCCTTCGCAATTCAGCCGCTGGCTGCAAGTAAGGATGATTAGCCACCTAGCCCTTTATCCTTTAAGGGCTCTTCGTATGAGGCGGGTAACCTACTAACTGGGCTGATTTTATTTTAAGGAAAAGCCCATTACGACTATTTGAGAAATAAAAAATGATATAACAAAGCAAGATTGTTGGTTTTTTTCTGTATAGCTAGTCAAACGAAGATTTTCATGACATAAAATCGGCCCGGTGAGCCCAGCGGTCTCATGCAGCGATCCCCCAGTCTGAATTATCCCCTAAAACCAACTGCGTAGTTATCCCCTGCTTTTCTGCATCGATATTGTCGTTATTCTAACTCAAAAAATACGTATAATCATGGAAACCATACTTTTATCACGTTCTTTTAAACATTTGGTCGCAAGGTAACCAATATCATAAGTATAAATATAAAACGTCTGTGACTATTACGAATGGCAATACCATGTAACTCATATAAATATTAGTTCGATAAGCTTTCGTCTCGCTAAACTCGATACTTCATCATTCTAAGAATATGTAAATTTAATAAGACATAAGTAGTCTTCAATGCTCTGAACTATTATTTATATGAGTTACATGGTATTGCCATTCGTAATAATCACAGACGTTTTATATTTATACTTATGATATTGATTACCTTGCGACCAAATGTTTAAAAGGCGACCAAATGTTTAAAAGAACGTGATAAAAGTATGGTTTCCATGTTTATACGTATTTTTTGAGTTAGAACAACGACAATATCAATGCAGAAAAGCAGGAGATAACTGCGCAGTTGGACTTAGAGGATAACTCAGACTGGGGGATCGCTGAGACCGTGACACCGGCCCTAGAGTTCATGTTTCGTAACTTGTCTCTGCATTTTGGCTTCATTCACATTACACTGAATAGTTTTTTTTGCATGTGCTGTAGCTGTCTGTCATTAGATCGTTTTGTTTTGTTTTTTGTTTTGTTTTGTTTTGTTTTGTTTTGTTTTGTTTTGTTTTGTTTTGTTTTGTTTTGTTTTGTTTTGTTTTGTTTTGTTTTGTTTTGTTTGGGCTAGCTATTGTGCCATTTTGTCTTAGAACAATGAGTAAGTTGGGTACACCACTTTCATAATAACGACTAATCTCAATATTCTTTTGTGTGCATCTTAATAAGCCTTTCTGGCCTCGTTTGTATGTTTGCAATTCCAAAGAATCTTTGCTTCATAACGAGGCCAGAAAGGCTTATTTAGATTCACATAAAAGAAGATTTAAAGTGAGGACCTTTATGAAAGTGATCTATTGCCAATCTAAAATACTTAACCATTGTACTATGGCAAGCACGGAGGGAGAGCACGGGTGGCGTGTGCTGTTAGCGTTGTCGGGCTTGGACTCACGTGAGTAGAGTTGTAGTTGATCTCCTGTGCTTCGAGGGGTTTTCGCCGGGTTCTCCGGTTTTCCTCCCTCCATAAAATCAACACCTAACATCTTAGCTGTGATCCGTGGTGTGAACTGTGCCGTTGGCTGCTGCTTGGAGCGCCTTTGGTATGCCTCGACACGGCCACGTTGATCTGCGTCCTTCGCAATTCAGCCGCTGGCTGCAAGTAAGGATGATTAGCCCCCCAGTCCTCTATCCTTTATTCCTACATGCAAGATCGCCAATCCAAGCGTGCGTTTTGCTATCTGTCTACATGCATGGCCCTTGGCGAATTCATGATCTTTGGAGTCGTTTTATTTACAACTGGTCTCCGTTAGGGCTTAAGGGACTGTTCAAATGGGGCGGGCTGTCTCGGTTACTGGGCTGCTAAATCTTTCTCTGACTACAAAAAGGAATTATTAAGGCGTTTTTCCACTAGGCGAAAAATGTCGCGCGAAGCGACATTTTCTTTTGTCTCGCAAGCTCTCGAGTGGAACTAATTAGCCAAGACAAATGTCGAGTCGGTTGACAAATGTCGCCTAGTGGAAAACCGCCTTAATACTCCGTGCGCCATACCTACAGAAAAACAAACCCAATTTTGCTTTGTTATATGATTTTGCATTTCTCAAATAATCGTAATACGATTTTCGTGAGTCGTGACATAAAATCAGCCCCGTAACGCCCGCTTCGTATGAACAGCACCTAAGACGTTTTTCTTTTACATATTGATGCTTTATCTTATTTACATTGTAAGACCTTAGTCTTTAGAGCTTTTATATACTAAATCAAAAATTGATTCAAGGCCCCGATCGATCCAGGATCGCTTTGAAAAAGCGTCCACATTATTTAGATTGGTCTCACACTTGCTTAGAACTATCTCTCAGTTTGCATTCGAGGCTTCGAGCATTGACATTTAAATTGCTTCTGGCTTTGATCTATTTCAGATCGAGCTAACTTGCTAGTGTAAAATACCCCTTTTAGTTCAATTGGAATTGAAAAATCGAACTTTGAAATACTACTACTACTACTACTACTACTAACATTACAATATGAGATAGTGCGCATTCCTTTGTTCTGAAGTATAACGATATGTTAATGTAAACTGAATCAATAATATTTTCAAGACACTCCATGGCAATATCTGGACGATGAAGTATATCCAACAAAATATGTTCTAACATCCAAAAAGTCACTTGTGCATTCCTTTACTTCCGACATACTTGCAAATTTAGCTTCCAAAATACCCTGGAGTATAGTAATAAGTGATTGTATCTTTGTTTTTTCAGTTATCGGATTATGTTCATAAGTTTACACTATACCCCGTGTTGCTACATGAAGGAGCGTTTTTCAATTATATTATTAAGTAAACGTTTAGTAAATGGTTTATTTGTAGATTATCTCTAAATATAGAGTTACGCCAGGTGCTAAACGCCTGTTAACGTTATTTGATTATTTTTTGCACTATAATGCAATTAAGGTCGTGGTATAGATCACTAAAGCTCGTTTGCATATTGAGAAATATTGAAATATATAAAATATTTTATTCTATTAAAAGGTTGGGTTGTTCAGTTTGTAGGTTTATTGTACGGGCAGACATGTACAAGTGATGTTCCAAAAAATGCCAGAGTCAAATGATACGAGTCAAATGAGCCTGTTAACGCAAATTATGTAAAATAGCTTTTACAGACATTGCGCCGACAACAGTATCTCTCTTCTTCCGCATAATTTGAGTCTAAAACTTTCGAAGCATATTTTGTACATATCTTTTCGTGCAATAAACCTAAAAACTGCACAAACCAGCCTTGATATAGATAAACATATTTTGAGTGTCGCTACCACCTTAAATTGATATTAGGGACCTTAATTTAGCAAGCACAAGGCGAACGTACGTCACGACGACGACCCAAGTACAATGGTATTTTTCAACTATAAGAAAGATTTGAATCATTTGCCAAGTCCCAAGATCGATTAATTTAAACACCGTCCTCGTTGCACATACAACGTTAACTGAAGCATTTTCACGTTTACAAGAACAACGTTGTGGTAAAGAACGGTAAAAGCTGTTAGTTTACTATGGGCGTTAATCTATTATACCTCATGTATGTTGTCGAAGCTCTGGCTGCTTTTTAAAGGCCTTACAAAATATATAAAACATACAATAGGCGAATTTCTGAGTATTGCGCACGCATCATTTTGCAAAGGAATTGGTGGGCTCTTGGCGGGCTCCCCACAAAGTAAGCAATGGCAAACAGACTTGCTAACGAGCCAACAACAGCAGAGTAACAGTGTTAAACATCCAGAAACTGTATCTATACTTTGTTTATTTTAAACAGTGTGTTTACTTTGAGTGGAGCTTGCAGTTTTTTTGAAAAATGATGCGCGCGCAACACCCTGAAACTCGCCTATATACGATGTCCTGATCCATGTTTTCTTTTAAATGCAGTAACTTAGTCTATGTGCACACGGTAACGTTTCCAAGCGTTTTCATATTAGTTAGTTTCAGAAATTGCAGCTTGATGTTAGTAATAATTGTCAGTTGTTTGCTGTACAAGCTGTGTTAGTTAGTAATACTCAGAAAAACTAACACAGCTTGTACAGCAAACAACTGACAATTATTACTAACATGAAGCTGCAGTTTCTGAAACTAATTAACAGTGTTTAACTGGTAACTTACTGTTACAATGCGACTTGTAGACCAACAAGTACTTGTAACCGAGCGGTTAAGACTCGTTCCTAGAGGACTGGGCACAGTCTAAGGTATAAGTACTTAACCGTGCTCCGCTATCTGAGTTCTAGTGGCTCAATGGTTAGAGCGTCTAGCTAGCATTCAGAAGGTTGTGGGTTCGAGTCCCGCTTAGAGTTCAGAGTTTTTCTGAGTATTACTAACTAACACAGCTTGTACAGCAAACAACTGACAATCGTTTTCATATTGTTTACTGTTCTCAAGGGAATCGAGAACAATCAGCTCATTACTTGAAACAATACGAAAACGCTCGGAAACGTTACCGTGTGCACATGGTCTCAGGCTGTGTGCACACGGTAACGTTTTCTAGCGTTTTCGTATTGCGGCGTTTTGTTTAGGTTAAACGTGTTTAGTATTTATTAATAATTAAATATTCCACTAGTCTATCCACTGTTGGCTTCGAGTGGAGTTCGCCAATTAATATAAATTCCCCCAAAAAGTATGATCATAGGAATTATACTGTGGCTATGTGCACACGGTAACGTTTCCAAGGGTTTTCGTATTGTTTCAAGTAATGATCATGAGCTGATTGTTCTCGATTCCCTTGAGAACAGTAAACAATATGAAAACGCTCGGAAACGTTACCGTGTGCACATACTGATAGCCTGCGATTCGAGTTTATTTGCTTAACGACCCAGGAATTCGACGAGCAAGGTGTTAAAGACTGGGGCCGAGTATTAAAAACATCTGTCAGGTATTGCACGCATGCGTGGCTTGTCGCTCAAAAAGGGCGGGAAATTCAATTACGCTTTGTGAGTGCAAAACTAATGCTGAAGAAAATAACGCTCTTTCATAAACAACAAACGTTTATTTTACCACATTGAAGTCACAATCTTTGAGATAAGATATATTTAGTACACGATAATTTTAGAGTAGCTTTTTTAGTATACATTGTCCATGGTTGATTAGGCTCGTCTGAGGGGGGAAAATTAGGCAGCTTTCTGATTTAGTAGTCGTATTATTCACACTAAGATTTTTCTCAAATTTTTGTTTTTCAGTTCATAGTTATAGGTGTGAAATTAAGTATCCCAGCTGTACCCCCCCCCCCCCCCCCCCCCAAGTACAATCTATCCCAAGCTACCTAAACTGACACTTAATGGTAACCGTAACACCCCAGTTTATGACCCAAAAACTATTAAGCAAATCCGAAAGATCCCACATTTTCAACACCCATTCCAAATTTATACATAAAATAACATAGTTGTAAACCATATGCAAACAAATGCGAGTTTCCCAAGAAAAGCGGGAACAGACAACCGAGAACAAGCATTTCGTCTTTCGCCTTGTTTAACTTTTGGGGTTGTTAAGATCTTGGATGCTTTAGGCTGCGAGTTTTGGAGAACTTCAGACGATGTTGACACAGGTTTGGTGGTGCAGGTTTTCATTTTCAGCCGGGTGGACGTTGTGGAGACTGGATCTAGTGTGGGAAATTTGTGTTTTGTTGCGGTATGGAGTTGGAGTATTTTAGAAGTTTCAAAACGTGGCGTGATTTTGGCCGCAAAAATATCGCCTGGGGAAGTCCTTTCATGGTTAGCCACTTCCACAGATAATGAAGGTAAGAGTGTTGTAGTTTTGTAGTCTTTTTCTACGGTTTTAATGGTGGCTTGTCTTGTTGGTTGTGTGTCTTGTGCTGTTGTCCTTGCGTTGGCTGTCTTTGTCGCTGTTTTGGCAGCCACTAAAAAATCACCGTATTTTAATATTAAAACATAGAGTAGCGCTATACCGTAATTACACAGTAGTTAATGAGTAATGGAGTGGGTTTTGACCAACTAAAATAATTATTGGCCTGGAGCAAATGACAGTATTCTTGTCCCATGCAAAAGAGGCATTTTTACACATCGGGAAAAAATAAGTTGTGAAGATTTGTATAAATTCACTATTTCTAGGGATTTTCCAAAAGCAGTACGATATATGCACAGGAGCAAGCTAGTTGTGTCTAGGTGTCTTTTTGGATGGGGTGGGGTAGGAGGGAGGGGGGGGGGGGGTTCTTACATGGGGCTGATGGGAAGGGAACACTGTGCCTGGATATGAGGCAGAGGAGGAAGAATTAGATGTATATAATGTATGAGTCAATTCCAACTGCTATCATCCCCCCACTGGGCAAACCCCCAGGAATTTGACTTTTCCAAAAATGTTTTGGTCAAATTACCCACCTTTCCCCCTAAACTCAGAAGACAAAAAATTCTAGTCTACATAGCTGTACCCTGGGAACCAGAGGGATCTCTATTATCCTCTGATCTCTCTATTATCCCCTTTTTTCCCACTTTTTTTTTTTTGCCCTGTGCCTTCGGTTTTTCCCTGCTTTTTTCCCACCTCTTTTCCCACCTCTTTTCCTGCCTCGTACCAAATATGGTGGATTGCTCATTTTATAGGGATCAGTTCTCCAAACCTCCAACTTTTTGGTGGACAACCTCCAAAACCTCTGGGCCAGGGTAGCTATAGCTGTATCAAAACATGAAAAAAGAAAAGTCATAGCTTGGCTACTTACTGCACTTATATATCACTTTGAAATTTAAAACTCCTTCACAATGATTTCCAATCTCTTTACTTTTCACAAGCAACTTGCAACTGATTCTCATCCCATTGCATTTCGATTGCAAAAACCTCAACACATCCTCCTTGCCACAATTTGTTCTGTTCTGTGACACTGTGTTTGAAGATGATCGACAAAAAATGCTGCTAGGTGTAGCAAGTATCTGAAGTCTAGCTTGCTTTAAGTTGATTACTGGATAGGACGACTTCCTGCAACTCAGAGTAAGGCTTCTGTTGTCACATCCAATCCTCACTTTCGTCTCTAAAACGCAGGGAAGATATATTGTTAAGACTGTTTATCGTTAAGGTGGCTCCATACAGTTCCTCGAAAAATGGAAAATACAAGTTTGAGAGTCCAAAACATGTGATTAAACAATTCCGAAAAAGAATAAAAGTAAATGTTGTGCATAGTTAGACAGTCTGACAATCAAAAACTGTTACCAAATAAATAGCAACAGTTGTTGCTATGGCAACAATGACGTTTCAAAATGGCTGCCAATTACCTTCCAAACTAATATAATTTGGAAAAAACTTCTTTTTTTTTCATTAAAACTTTCCTTGAAGTATGAGTAATCAATAGGCCGATTTAAAAAAAAATTCTGTAGAACGAAATTTTTTAAAAATTAACAAACATGATTTTTCCGAAGAAAAAATTATTCGTTCTACAGAATTTTTTTAAAATCGGCCAATTGATTACTCATACTTCAAGAAAAGTTTTAATGAAAAAAAAATTGGGGGTCACCAAAGTTTTTTTCGAATTAAATTAGTTTGAAGGGTAATTGGCAGCCATTTTGAAACGTCATTGTTGCCATAGCAACAACTGTTGGTATTTATTTGGTAACAGTTTTTGATTGTCAGACTGTTTAACTATGCATAACATTTAGTTTTATTCTTTTTTCGAATTGTTTATGTACGTGTTTTGGGCTCTCAAACTTGTATTTTTCATTTTTCAAGAAACTGTATGGAGCCACCTTATTAAATCTCATTTAGGCATCTAGATAATTTACTTATTTTATCTTGATTTTTTGTTTCTATTTCATTTTTCTTACTTATTTATTTTAGGGAGTTTTCTATAGGGCTAACCTCTTTACTTCCTGTCGTGATGTATTTTTGTATTTTTTTCCCTTTTCTGCATCA